>JAZGTI010013434.1:0-14856 GCA_036877585.1 Botia kubotai
TGCCCATGTTTTTGTCTGGCGTTGTACAGTGATGGAGCACATGTAGTCAGTAGGTCTGTGCATACAGCAGTCTGATGTTCTCAGGCCTCTGATAGTCTAAGTGTGGCCCTGCTAATGTCACATAATTACCGGGTAATTCAGAATTACTTAGCTGTAATGTTAGATCAGTAATTGTTGGCTGCATTTTTCTGCTGTAGACCTGCTGGAACAAAGCAACAGCCTGCTTTTATTTAATGACATCATTGCCAGCACACAACACTACATAATCCCAAAACGCGTTCTTGCTTTTTTGTTGCAGAATTTGTGGTCTGGCTACAAACCAGTGAATTAGTGAAACATGCCTTAATTACTCACACGTCTTTAATTAGAGCTTTTTCTTTTCGGTCGCGGTGTAATCTTTTAATTTTATTTGGTATGTCTCGGTTGGTTTAGGGAATGGCGATGTGGTTAGCACAGTTTTTATTAACCAGTCCTGCACCTCACACTAGATGGGGGAGACTAATGAACACCAGACTTCAGCAGATGTTTCGATCGCTCTGTGGCTCAACATTGCATGAGACACAGACTCGGTGTGTGGGCTGACCTGTAATCTCCGCTGTCATTTATGTCCAACGTCCCCGTTACGTGCCATCCGGACTTGTGATTCAACGCACAACTCTCCCTTCACATTTTCTCACTTCAGTATAACCACACACAACAGGCAGAAAACTGGATGATGGACAGTTCTAATTATATTTAATAGTGCCGCTAGTGACAGTACTGCCAGAATGAACTGTCAAAGTTCATCTTCCAGACTTCAGTCTGGTAAAATAATCAAATTATGATTTAAATGCGAGTTATTAATCACAGTAAAGCTGAAGGACAGTGAGGACCCGTCGTATCTTTTACTCCAGTCCGTGTTTAATAATACATTGCTGGATTATAAATGCATTGTAGATTCTTTTACATATCCCAGAATTCTTAGCTTTTGAACAGAACCTCCTTATGCTTCATTCAAGGCTGCCCTAGTTATATGTTTTATACTCTTATTGCTTGTGTTTGCTATATTGTAACAGGTCAGGAGTGCTTCCTCATACCATTTTTTGAATAAACGATAGTGGAGATCTGTGCAATTTTTTCAGTGGTAAAATACTCCTTTTCCAGATTACCATATCAGAGGCAGATGTGAAATGTGTACTTTGTTTGTTTGATCATCCCAACCATGCCGATGCAAGAACATTGGCTCAACCAATGGTGTGAGTTTGAGGCGGGGCTATCTGTTTGTCTGACCAATGAAAGATAAGGGGGAGGTTCTATATGGCAGTTTGAAAATCAGCCATTTTATTTGGTATTGCTAGTAACGCTGAAATTACGCACTTTACCTTTAAAATAAATGTTAGCAGGTATTCACAAGGTAGCGACTACACGGGTTGTAGCTTTTGCTCAATTTAACTCTCGTAAAACAGAAGTGTTACATATGTCCCATTGAACACAAGGACAGAAAGTCATAAAAGCCGCATCCTTAGAAATATATGGTAAAGGAGAGTGCCTAGAGCCCAAATTGCCACATAATCCTTGAAGCTGGGCTAAAGCCCCCACCCCTCTCTTCTCCTGCTGGCATTAATATGTGTTATACCTCGCTGGTAACCTCCCTCCACCTCATCCACGGATAAAAAAATATAGATGCAGGAATGAAGAAAACGTGCTTTGGGTGATCAATCTTAAAGGATTGTTCTGTGTGCTTGTGCAGATTTACGACACTTTTTAGACATCTCACAGTTGACCGTGACAAGTTAATGAAGTGCGGGTATAATTTGAACATACCTTTAATGTCACAAAAAACCTTATTCTGTATTGGGCACATGAGTCTCCTGTATAATGCAACAAGACAGAGTGGGTTAAGCTATGTTGCCCCCTTAGAATTTAAATTTGTCAGTGTGGTCACATGACAAAATTATCATACTACTGCCTGTGATCGAGCGTTTGAATATTTTTAGTATAGAATTTGTATACTTATACTAAAGTATAAGTAAAGTATAATAATACTTGTACTAAAACATTATTTGACCTGTCCAAATATGTTTTTAAGTTCTGATATTAGCTTGAATTTTTAAGCCACGTTTAAGCCTCCAAATGCATAAAATACCAGTACAAATATGATTACTTTATCAAATAATGAAGATTTTTTTGGCTAGTTTATTAAAATGCAAATAATTTACAGCAAATTAAGGCGTTGAAATAGGATTGTTATTGTTATTAATGAACAATAATGTAAATTGTTATTTATGCAATGGAAGTTATTCTGTTTGACATGATAGCAGCCATTATAAAATAAATTAGAGCGTTAGTTTCACCTCTGTTTCATTTAATCTCTTTTACTACACCCTGCATACTTTGCATACAATTACAGAGAAACCGTTAAAGAATTCACACCTACATTGGTGAGTTGGGACAGAATTCCAGATATATATCTAAATTGTTATTGTGTGTGTGAGTTTTTTTTAACAAATAGTACAATGATAATTCAACGTTTAAAAAAAAGGACATTTTGTATGTTACTAGAATGTTCAAAATAATTTTTTAAATGTTTTTCTTAATGGAAATGTTTGAAAAATGTGTTAGCTGGTATTTTCCTGGTAGCTTTGGGAATGTGTGTGCGCTGTAGTGCTGTGTGTGCACCCGGCTGTACGGCATTGTAAGGGCTGGTTGCTAACGTACTTAAGCAGCTGGTAGTGTTTTCTGTGGCAAACCTCCACAGCAGAGAATTTGGCATCTGTGTTTGTGTTCCACAGGAACTGGTGTGTGACTGTCTTCTGGGTTTGACAGAACTTTATTGATGGAGCAAGCAAAGTGTAAAATGTGTTTATGATTGGAAAGGAGGCTTTTACAGCATTGAATGTCCTTTGTGGATTTTGGACTCGGTTCAGTCTTTATTTTGGTGCTGTGCTTTCATTGTGATGTATTTAAAGGTGCACACATTTGACAATAAAGGTTAAGACGGGTCAGTCGCGCTTTGAGGTTGTTCAAAGAAAGAGTTTCCGCTTGCACTTCATCCTGCAAAAAGGTTAGATCAAAATAAAAGGAATAACTAACAATTATTTTTTGCTTTATTCTAAGACAAGGAATGTTCCTGTTTAAAGTTACCAGCAATATGTTGCCGTGACAACTAAATAAGATATATAACCTGACACAAATACAGTTCAAATAAGATTCTATCGCACTAGTCTCATGTCAGCACGTTTCATTTTTGCGTTTTGCGGCCACTCTTTCAAAGCAGTATTTCAAAGTGTATTTTTATGTTTGTTGCATGGCCTGGTCTGACAATTGAAAACACTTTACTGTAACCATGATTTAAAATTAAAACCATTGAAATGATTTTCTGTGGGAATTGAGCTTTTTCTTTCAGTTCAAAAAGAGAATTGACTTTATTCAGCCTGACAACCTTGGAAATATTTCACTAATAACTAATCGCAAACTTGTATTAAGCTTCTTATGTCATGTTCCACAGTAAAAATATTGCCATTGTAAGTAATATGACACTCAACTGAAAGGCCAAATGCATTTTAATCACAATGAAATGGTGTTAAAGTAGCAGTTCATTCAGAAATGAAAGTTTTGTCATCAGTTAACCTCATGTCGTCGTTCTGTACCTGTGGAACACAAAAGACAACATTAACAGACATTTGCTGGTCGCTTTTCCTAACGGTTACAGTAAATGAGGACTGGAGCTTTTAAGCTTTAAAAGGACAAAAAAACACTATAAAATGATCATTAAATTGGTCCGTATGACTCACACACTATATTCAAAGCCAGTCGGTAACGTCACACGAAGAACAGACTTATTTCGGGGTAAACTATTTATTAAAAATTATTCATTTAAAAAAAAAATCTAAATAATAAAAACAACTTGTTTACCTCCTTCCTGTCCAGTACATGCTCTGGACAAGACGCATTTTTATCTAACAATTTGTGACTCTTTGTTCTGTTTGCCTTTGGCAGGTACCACAAGACAGCCTCGAGAAGGGGAGGTTCCAGGAGTGGACTATAACTTCATCAGCGTGGGGGAGTTTCGTGTGTTGGAGGAGAGCGGCCTGCTGCTGGAGAGTGGAACCTATGATGGTACGGAACAGCGTGTAGGAACAGAGAGTCAAAGATCATTTCTGTGGGCAACTTATGCTGTTGCTTTCTGTAAAGAACGCATGCTTAACCAGACTCGCATGTCTAGCGAAGCGCCTGCTGTGTCAGCTTCGGTTTTAAGGCTTCGGTTCTGCATTAATGAAACACTGCAGCAGTTCTTGTGATGCTCAGTGCGCAGCTGTTTTCTGTGAGCGCTGCGCAATTATCAGAAAAAAAAGACCAATCACAGTTCAGCATGCAAATAAAGACAAGAAATACAACCATTTGAGAATTGACGAATATTATACGAATTTTATCATTTAAGAATATTATATTTTGTGAATACTATAATTTGCAAATTTTATATCATCATAACTGGTTATTGGTTGGTGATTTTGAAAGGCAAACGTTCAGTATATACAGTTAGTTAACAGGAGATTTTCAAAACTTTCGTGTAAAATAAATACGGCGACTGTAAATTCCAGTACCAAGGCCAACTATCAACTCGGTGTCCTTCAGTGATTTAAACGCTCGAATTGAGACTGTATATGGAAGAAGAAAAGACAAGGAAGGAAGAATAGGAGAAGAAAAAGGAGGAAGAGTAGGAGGATTAGAAGGAGGAGGAGAAGAACAAGGAGGAGAATGAGAAGCAAGAGGAGGAGGAATAATAAAGTACTGCTTCACCAGCACTGTAACTAGGTCACCTCAGTTGATGTTAGAACATTGTTTTTTTCACTCGTAATGCATTGCTCTCTTCATCTGTGCATTGCCGCACCAGACACTGTGGGTTGCATTAACTCTCTCTCTGCGGTAATCACTTACTGATGTTTATATGGTAATTAAGAGAGACAAGTGTGCTGAATGTCGGTATTGCTCGCTTGTTTATGTTGTATATAGATCCTCTGCAGCCTTTAAATAGTTCAGACCAGAGGGCGTTCAAATGTGATTCATGCAGTCTCAGTAAAATGTCTAAAGCACCGAGTTATTACCGTCGTAGACTCTCGCGCTAAACGTGTGGTGAAGCTCTGACCCGTGAGCGCGTGGGAAGGTGGCAGGTCTGGTTAATGATCCCTCGATGAGTCACCGATGAGGCCTTGTATAGTGGGAAGGTTCAGTTGTAGTTCCCAGGGTAGAAGTAAAGTGTTGTATGTTGAGGTCACATGACAGGTACCGGGGCGTTTCATTCTACGTGAAACATTTCTGTCGTTTCTGAGACTCTTCTGTGGGGTGTCAGCATGAAGAATCAGTTTACACATCTTACGTCAGATTTGGGTCAGTTAGTGCTTTTAGCGCGACAAGTAGTTAAGCAAGATACGATGCTTGAAACCAGTCTGATTTATAGAGCCGATTTATTTGGACTATAGTGGATGTTTACATGCTTGTTTAGAAGGTCCCATGATACCTATGAGGCACACAAATGTTACCAAGCTTGGGTGATTAGTGGAAGTCATATATTGTGTGCTTAGATGGATTCTTAAAAGTACAGTAGTCCTTAATTGCATGTAAATGAGCTACACTTAAAAATGTGTCAGTGGTGAAGCATAACAAAACAAATAGTTCAACAAAAAGCGTTTATTTAAAAAATAAATATATATAGCACACACTTTTAAAACAAAAGGTTGGGTTATAAAACAGTATAAAAGTTGGCTATAAAATTTCGTGGAACATGTTCACAGTTTATATGATGGACTACTCCTGTGGTTACTCTGTATCTGTGTGAACTTATTTACAAAAATTACTTTTTAAATTACATACACAAACATCTTTTAAACTAATGGTCTAATGTTTGCATGTGCCTCTTTACTGTACATTGTGACATGTCTGCCTTTCTTACAGTGAACAAAAGGCATGTCTGTCAGGCCATACTGTCCAAAAGACTCTGCCCCAGTTACATTGTGTGTGTGAAACAGGAAGTCCATTTTCAGTGTTTTAGATCTCTTGTAGTTCAGAGCCCGGATGCCTGCCGGTACTCTCAAAAGACTCCTGCAGAGGTGTACCTTACAAATTCAAGGTCATGCTCAGTGCAAAAAACTAGATAGTGTTTTTGTGTTCTCCAGAGTAAAGTTTTGCTGTTTTGAGGCTAAAAAAATAATTGACCAGTTTTTCAACGTGCCTAAAATATGATGTAAGCAATGGCAACTGTTTAGCTCACTAGTGACATGCCCTAAGTTTTGTGGTACAATTCCGTTTCCTGTTCATTGGTTCATGATGGGTTTTTTTGGTCATAGTGACTAAAATAACAAGAACATGCCATGTCTATCACACTGAGTGTGGCTCAGGTAGACAAACATTACAAGCAACTTCTACCCACAATTCCATGAGAGGTGAGCAATGTGGAAGTGATGTCAGACCTTCTCTTGCTTACTGTCTACCGTCTTACCAGAAGGGTCATCTAGCGGTCGTCCTCCATGTCAGACGAGCTGCTTGAGAGGCTCTCATGTCTCTGAATGAGGCCTCTTCAGGTTATGTAGATCCCAACAGCACACAAAAGAACAGTGTGTGTAGAGCTTTCCTCAAAAATAACTTCACTTTTCACCAGTTTGTCCTACGATCTTTGTTAGTACCTGAGTAGAGAAACCACAAGTGTAATTCATCTCATTAACTGTGTGTGACGACCACAAATGTCTTAATTTTAAACGCTGTGTAGGTGATTTTTTTTTTTTTCCAGAAGCATTTTTTGTTATGCTGGTTGAAAGTCTCTTCACATCCTGATAGCAATCACTTTGTAAAGTAGTCTAACTGTGTTTTTATAAATCTATATCTGATGTGAAAGGTACAGAACCATAAAATGTTTGTCCAATCATTGCATTTATACCGAATGCAACGATTGGATGTCCTACTTGCCTGTCAAACTATGTACGTGTTCATGTGTTGGAGGAGGCATGGCTTTGAAGAGCACTCTGAGGGAAAGGAGTGATCTTATGCATTCATAGCTAGTTTGCTATTGCTTACCTCCCCGAAATCGCCAACCCAGCCTTTAATCCATATACAGTATCAATTGTTTTGTATAAACCTACAAAACTCTATCACAAAGATTTAGAATGTCATTTCATGAGATAACAAAAAAGGTTTGATTTATTTTCTAGTTTGATTTAGGTATCCAAGTACCTTTTGCGCCCACTGGGTGTAGTGTTCTAAAGTGATGTTATTTGGAGAAAAAATTATAGCAAAACAAATATTTCATAAGCCTTTTTCTGACCATTGTCCATCGAAGGGAAATTTATTCACTTAATACAGTCAAACACCAACTGTACTGTTTCGATTACAAAGTTGGCGTAACTTTCTCCAATTTTTGTGGATAAATACATGAATACATCATTACATGAACCAGTGATGGTGTAAACTGACAAAAGAGCACACGTCACTCCGCTGTTCATCCAGTTACACTGGCTGCCAGTAGCTGCTCGCATCAGATTCAAGGCTCTGATGTTTGCATTCAAAGTGACTGCTGGATTCGCATCTCCTTACCTGCTCTCACTTCTCCGCACTTATGTGCCCTCCCGAAACTTGCGTTCAGCTAATGATCATCGCCTTGTGGTTCCATCCCAAAGAGGGAAGAAATCACTGTCACATCAGAATGGCTGAGTCATTAGCTGTTTTCAAGAAACGACTAAAAACTCAACTAGTTAGTCTTCACTTCCTTAACTAATCAACGAACAAACCGTCACTACCTCTACTTCTACTTCTTTTATTTAAAAAACAAAACAAATCGGCTTCTTACACTGTGTTGGAATACCTGAGACCTGTCTATAGCACTTATTCGTTGTTGCTCTTATAGTTGTTGAAATTGCTTCCTTGCTCCCTCATTTGTAAGTCGCTTTGGATAAAAGCGTCAGCTAAATGACTAAAAGTAAACGCAAACCGCATAAGATGCTATTTAGCAGACGTTGGAAGGCGCATACTCAACATAACTGTGTCCAAAACAGCATGTTTTGATTTGTGTTTTTGGTGCAGTGATTTTGTAAATTGTACAGCAAGCTGCTACGAGTGTTTTAAGGTTCGAGATGAGTCAGCTTGCATTTAATCCAATTTTATAGGTGTGTGCGTGCGCGCACGTGCGTGCGTGTTAGAGAGGAAACATCATTCCAGGAAAAATTTCAGTGACAGGTCTGTGCTAGTTGATCGTCACAGGTGAATTGCCGCCCTCCATCAGTTCATCTGGGACGCAGAAGCAGACATCATGTTATTTATTCGACATGAGACACTCACATTTTAAATAACTACCTGCTATCAGCCCGTCTCTCATTCCTCCTGTGTGCTATTCAGCGTGAAGGGAAGATGGTTTCAAATCATCCCTCTTCCTCCCGACAGCGGCCAGCCATCTCCCACAGATTAATGCTAACAAATATCATCACGCGTCTCTGCGGACGACCGTCCCCTCCGCCTTGCCGTGTTTTTTCTGCTCATTAATCAGGGATGGTGCATTGCGATGTTTACGAGCGATCCATCATGCTGTGGCCGCTGTTTGACAGGGACCCCGGCGGGTGTGACATGGCATGATGGTGGTCATGATTTGATCGCTCTTTTCTGCCGTGTGGCATGCGCGGGTATAATTAAGACGGTACCTGAAAAACTCAAATTTATAGTGGCTTCTTGAATCGAGGGAATGTTTGTCACCTAATGACAGCGTAAATATCATTTCGTCATTTTGTGGCCTCTAATTCATGTAAATTCATGTAAACAGATCGTCCCTGTGATTTTTGTGTGTGTTTTGAGTGTTCCTGTGTATATACAGTTGGTAGAGCATTATGTTAAGATATATATTGTGTATATAACTATATATATACAGTTGGTAGACCATTATGTTAGGATATATATTGTACATATAACTATATATATTCAGTTGGTAGAGCATTATGTTAAGGTTGTGTGTTTGATTCCCAGGAAACACACATACTGATCAAATGTGTAGCTTGTAACATGCTATTGGTCGCTTTAGATAAAAGTGCCTGCCAAATGCGTAAATTTATTTTATCATCACACTGAATGAGATTATGTTCAGATTTATGCATTAAAGATAACGTATGTGCGTAATTTATGTGGTAGAGGGCGCCAAACATGTATTAAACAGCCAGTTTATGTGGGGTTTATTAGGGAATTAATGTAATAGGCCATGTTTACAGCTATTTGAGTTAAGTCACAATATAAGCTATATACAGTCACACTATTAAACTGCAGAGGGAGTCTCGGCCCTCTTCGGACTGTGTAACCTGATCCTCACCCCATGGAATGCTGGGATGCCGCTTATAAAGCGTGATATTATGGACACAATATCCTTTCATTTCCATTTACTACTGCATAGCCGTCACACTGTGTTCCTTAAAGCCCTTTCTTTGAACTTTGCGGTTACAGTAGCCATTTTGTCAGCATTCCTCTGCTTTTAAGAAATCTGGAGTGGACGCTCAGTAGAACTGTTTTGGGTACGCAGATTTATTCCACGCATGAGCTGTTGACAGAGGTGATATCAGTTGTTTACAGTGCACAGTTCTCGTAAAGCGGCGTCCATCTTGGGTGCGTCTATGAGGTCTGTTCTGCTGAGAACCGTTTCGTTTCTCTTAACTGAAATATGGACTTCAATTCTCCAGATGCGTCGCTCAAACGTGAAATCTCTCGCTCCCTTATCGCCACTTAAGAGTTAAGACGGTAATTAATAGGTCTGCGTACACAAATCCTCAGTTTGGTATTCTGTCAAATATCAACAAACACAGCCGCGAGTGAATTATTAATGCAATAAAGATGCGATTAATTCAAATGAAGGGCTTGTTTTCAGAATGCGTTAAAGGCGATTCGTTGTGGTGAGATTATGAAAAACGTTTTCAGTTTTATGCTCGACATCAAGCAAAGATTAATAATGCAACACGTCAAATGAGAGTATAAATAATGCTTAATTAAGTCTTTAGTGTGCTGTGCTTAAGGCATTAATCAGTGCTGATGTCTTTATGACGATGGTGGGCAACAGTTTTATCATTTCTGAGAAGAAATCCAGTGGCAGTCGAGATCCTTATACGCCATCATTCAAACAAGAGTTGCGCCCTGTTTGAAATGATAACTGTCCTTTTTTTTAATCGCAGGCTGTGTCTCTAAACATCTATAATGTGACAGAACTTGTACGTTTGAATAGATTGTGATAGGGCAGCATTTGTTCTCTCAAATGCTTTTTCTACAGATCCCAAAGCTATAGAGAACAGCGAATGAATCAATAACGCAGAGTTCTCTCTTTTGCTGTCCTCATGTCTCATTCGGTGGAGTGGCCTGTGTTTTCGTGAATTGTCGAAAAAGTAGGTCAGCAACTTCCACCAGAGAATGACATCAAATGTAACACTGCTGTAGGTTCCCATATGGTCTTGTGATACTTCTCTTACCCCAGGCAGACATCCAAGGTTCAGGATAATAAAGCTTATGAGACAGACCTTCTGGCTCTCTGAGAAGTAGAAACAGCCACACGGCTATTCGTGGGGTACGTTTCAATTGCTCGATAGCGCCCTGCGAAGTAGTCTTTACTAGAAATCGTCCATTTTAAAGCTGCAATCCGTAACTTTGTTGGGGTTAAAAATGAACACAAATTAGTTAGAGCATGTCAGATCAGTGCTGAACACAATCTCCTTACCCTACCTTGATTCGTAGATTATGTTTATAATAATGATTCAAAATACTCAAAAGTATGTTAATTATCCTGCAATTTTCTATTTCAAACAGAGATGGTGGTAGAGAGGCAAAAGGTACGGATTGCAGCTCTAAGTGAGATTCCAAATAATGAGTCATCTGTGAGCAAGAATGTTTTTTTTATTAATTTACATACAGTGCATTAAAGCCTATTTTTTATTAAAAAAAATACACTGTAGCCTATTATATGACTTTATGCTGCTGTTCCTGTCAAAACCCTGATTCTGTTTCAAGTGTCTTGAAAGTATTGAAAGTATCTTCCTATTTCAATCTGGGCTTGATCGCATTCCAAATAAGCAGTTTTTACAATGTGAAGTGAATTTCTATAGATATTCCCTGCTTAGGTGTAGGGAGCAGTGACAGCTACATAGGGACTTTGTGTGAATTAGAACGCAGCTTTAATCTCCAGTGGGGGACCGTTTCCAATAAATAACAATAAAATAGCAGAGTGCTGCGTCTTGGTCCAGAGGAGCACTGCAGGGAGTCGAGCCGCATTGTTGACAAACAACAAACGAGACTTATGAGCCTCACTGAACAGTGCGAGGCCGCAGGATATATTGCGAGTTCTGTATCATTACAGATGCTGTTCTGCAAGTTCAGCAACTGGCGAGCCTCTGAGACGTGATGTTTTAGGAGCACCTTAAAATGTGCCTGCGGTTTGGGTTTGGTTTTTAGACCTGCGCACTGCACATGACACATCTGTGAAATATGTTTGGGAAAATGACAGCAGGACTACCCGAAGCCTTGGCTTAGCAGGTAGCACACGTGCTCAGACATGTTGAGGTGTGGTGACCGTGCAGGCGATGCGAGTTTGAATCTGACTCTAAATCCTGCTTTTCTCACCGTCTTCATTCTTAATAATAATTGAATACTATTATTATACATGTTATAAATTAAAAAAGTAAAGTGAATAAAAAATAAATCTAATGTCATTTCTCCATACACTTTAAAATAAAGAAATACCTCAAGTCACTGGTAACTCTCAATGTGTTTCTTTTCTCTGCAGGCAATTATTATGGCACCCCAAAGCCACCTGCAGAACCCAGTCCAGTGCAGCCAGACCTGGTGGACCAGGTTCTGTTCGATGAGGAGTTTGACACAGAGGTTCAGCGCAAACGCACCACATCTGTCAGCAAAATGGATAGAAAGGACAGTGCTGCACCTGAGGAAGAGGAGGAGGAAGAGAGGCCACCCATGGTGAACGGACTCACAGGTGAGACAGGCTAAACAGATTGGAGGCTGAACAGACGAGTAACCAGTAACCAGCTTTGACTGTAATATATGTTGTTGTAGTATTGTAATGTACTGCACAGAATAAACTGTGCAGAATGAAATACAAAAATCGTTACTGTACAAATGGGTACAAATGCAACAAACTTTATGAAAACACGTACGGAAAGTGATTTTGTCACAACTGTCCTCCATCAAGTGTCATGTTTAAGCGTTGCGGTAGTGCTTGTGTATTGGTGCTGTTGGCAGTTTGCCTGTTATTACAGTTCATGTCTTTCTTCATTTTTGCAAGCTGATCAATACTATATTAGCTAGCCCATAGGAAAGAAAAATCATCTCCTTAATATCTCAGTTGTTTCTCCTAGGCAAAAATGACATTGAATGGAGAGCAAAAGGAAACATTTGCTTAAGTCTCCCGTGTCTCAGATATTTCTCCTGAGAAAAAGACCCATAAATCTCACAAATGTCTCCATTAGAGTTGCAGAAGAGATCTCGACAGTGTCTCAAACTGAGCTCAGATTTGCCAAGTCTGCAATCAAAGGTCAAGAGAACTGAAGATTTCAATACGAACTTAGTTTATTCATCACCTACTCAAATCCAGATTATTATATCCATATACTCTTGTGGATAATATATTTTAACAATTCTCTCATTCATTTCTACTTTTTTCCTAAGCAATTTTAGGAGAAACATCTGAGACATGGTTGAGTTTTAAATGAGACACAACAGAGATCTCCATCAGATCTCCTGAGCTTTGAGAGAGCAACCTCAGAGAAATAAAATTGTCCTCTGGGAAGACGCAGATTCTGCCAGTAGATCTGAAGTCGGGCAGATTTGCTGCTGTTCACCGTGAGGAACACATGAGATCATCTCAAAGGGTGTGCAGTTGTTTGTGTGAGGAGCTCTGTGGTGCTTCGGTGCTAAGGGCCGGTGTGTCTGGTGTCTGGTGATTTCCACGTGCTGTTTCCTGACACTCAGGAAGTCAATTATCTTCTAGTGGATCGGGTCAGGATGGGTGACTGGGAAGGTTTGCCCTCAAGAACTCCAGTGTAATAGTGTTAAATGGAAGGTACTAAAGTTCACAGAAAGAATTCAGTGTCATCTTTTGGCTTGGTGACCCCAGTAAGAAAATTGCTGTGGATCTTGGTAGGGGGGCTGTAATGGGTTCGAGGTGGGTCAGCACACGGTTTTTTAGATCATCTTCATGAATTCTAAAGACAGGCATAGAAGCAATCCAGGCTAAATGTGCGTCTTTGCATGCTTACGCTTATTATAGAGTAAAGCGCTTCTCATAGCTGCTTGTTTATGAATAAATTGCCCTTAGAGAGCAGCTAGAATTCTCTACATCTCTTGCAGCGCGTTCACAGAAAACAAAAGAAAGTGCTGTTGTGTGCACGTAAAGTTCTGGTGGTGAATCCAAAGGGACACCGACATGAATAACACATTGAGGCTGCCATTGTTTTCTCCTCTGCTTTTCCCTAACTACAGCTGTAAACAGGTGCCGTTAATACTCACTGTTTTACTCATGTTGATGAGGTAACTGTTCTGTATTTTAGATACAGAAGCACACTGAGGGGGGTGAGAGGACAGGAACCGAGCAGTTGAACCGAGTGTAAAACAGCCTTAAAGCTGCAATCTGTAACTTTTTTGGGGCTAAAAATGAGCAGCAGTCAGATACCGAGCAAGTGCATAAAACATCAGTGTTCAAAATTGTCTGTTTACCTCACCCTGACTCACAGCGGTAAGTTTATAATAATGATTTATAATTTGGAGTTCATAGGAAATGGAAGTAAGTTTGACATCATTTGTCTTTGTGGTTATGTCACGTTCGTAACTGGAAAGAAAAGATCTGGCTACTGTTACATGTGTAGGTGCTGGAAATGTTGGAGTGTAGCTTGATTTTAAAGCAGCTGTTAAAATTTTAACTTGTCATTTACATTGTTATGACAGAGAGGCAAAAGAACCAGATTGGAGCTTTAAAAAAAGTTAACCCCAAAATGACGATTTTGTGATCATTTTTCCACCTTCATGTTGTTCTAAATCTGTATGGCTTCTGAAATCCCATGAAACACAAAAGATGTTTAGCGACAGACAGCCTCAGTCACCATTCACTTTCACTGTATGAATATAAAGATTAGTGTCAACACTGATTAAAATTCCACATAAGCAAGCAAGTTGCTCTTCTTTGCAGGTAGCGGGTTTGGAACATCATTAGGGTGAGAAAGTAATGACAAACAATATGGGTGCGCTACCCCTTTAAACCAGACCATATGTCTTGTCAACAAGAGTTACCTCGGCGCTAATCCAGCGGAGTAAAAAGACCATATTAAATAAATGAGTGTCTGGCTGGTATCACTGATGCTGTGCTTCACTTGTGTACCAACCCCTACACTCTTGTACCTTCTCATTAAAAAGGTTCCTCAGGCTTATTATTTGCCTTTAACAGTTATTTCTGTTCCGCATTAATGATTAAGATAGTTTGAGACAGCCCTCCGCCACACAAGTGTGTCACACAGCCTGCTGTAAAGCTGCTGATGTAGCCATAGCTGTATAAAATGGAAGTCTTAGCAATGCATAGGTCATGCGTTTGATTGACAGGCTGAGAAAGGTATACCTGTATTATTGTATTCTAAAAAAAAGGTGCATTTCTGTTCTTTAAAGTGCTTTAAATTCATTGTTCCCTCCCAAAAGCTGATGTTTAGCATTAATTGTTATTTCGATAATCTTGACATTATTACTAATCGTAAGGACAGCTTAACTTTATTTATTTGTATTTATTTATTGACATATATATATATATTATTATTATTATTATTATTATTATTTAATTTTACAAATGTAGCATAAAACTAAATATTACCAAGGACG
>JAZGTI010013435.1:0-14856 GCA_036877585.1 Botia kubotai
TTCCCCCCTTTTTAAATATCTTTTATCAAAAGTGACACTGAGTCATTTTCTGGTTCTGCATCCATGTACATTTTGGTTCAATTAGATGCCATTTATTGCCGTCACTCAGCACTCACTGTACTGTTTTGTTTTGTTTAGGTTTTAATTCATGTTTATGCGTCCAGAACACATTGGTATAGAAACAACAGGCAGATTCAGACAGACTTTGATTTCAATGTAATGTTGTCAATCAGAATTACTATCTTTTCATGTGATTGGTTATTGTCTACCACAAATGATACCTGTGTCTTACCTGCTTCTACAAGTATAGAAAACGTTTATAGTTTCATCAATACAGCTTCATGAGGCATCTCTCCAATCTTCTCCACGACTCATTAGACTAAAGGCCTTGCTAATGGTGGCCCTGAAATTGAAGTCCTAAATAAAGCAGCTTCATTCAGACACGTAATCCAAACAATCAACAACAGAATGAATGAAGTAGATAAAATAGAGGCTTATCGATCAATTCGACAGCTTGGTATTGCCACAAATGTTGCCAGAATGTGAATTTCGGTTCCAACTAAACCATAATATGAAGTACTGCGTTCTGTTTAAATTGTAGAAAAGGAAAAGCAATATTTTTCCAAAGATCAGCTGCTTGAAAAATGTCTTCAGGTCATGGTGTAATCAAATACTAGATGCTATTTTTTGGAATTCTAATTAAAATTCCAGTTTTCTGATTGGTTCAAATCACCCAACGATCATATAGTGTTGAAAATCTATAAGTGATTAATTAAGTAAAAACTTTCTTTTTCCACTAACATCACAGCTGTCCCATTTTACACAGTGATCCAGTCTATTAACTGACATTCCTCTATAGTCATATAATAATCGGTTTAATTAAAGATCCGTACAGATCCTCATTTCAATCTCTCTTGCACACAGAAGAATGATCATAATGCCTGTGACTATCACAAGTGGTAACAGCCTTTAAGTAATGAATAACAGTTCGAGCAGAGCCTTCAATCTGTCTTCTGGAAATCCAGCCAAAACGCAACCCTTGCCAGAGCTGTTCTTCTGCCCTAATGTTCAAGTCCATCTGTAAATCTGTCAGCAGAGTGTGGGGAAAATCTAAGGGCCTGCTTTATTAAATTGGGCAGAGAAAGGCCAAACACAGATGTAATATATGTAATATAATTCACAATATGTGCAAACTTTTTGCATGCATATTATATCCAGATGACGGCACCACTGCAGATAAAACCAACTGCATAATCCAGGATCAAGACCTGCCTGCAGGATGGACGACCATAAGCAGTGCACTGAATAATACAAAAACTCTTTCAAGCATCTTACTGCCATCATGTAGCATAAAAGATGTGTACCCTGTTGCTGCCAACTGTATGCTAGAGAGAGGTGCTAGAGTGGAAGAAAGAGAGCGAGAGAGAGAGAGACAAAGAGAATCAGAGGGAAGCAGCATGCCAAGGTTGTCCGAGCCCAGATCCTGTATAATTAAAGAGCACAGCGGGGAGGGGGCACAAGGTAGCTACTGTGTAGAAGAACAGTAGTGAAAGGCGCCCAAATGTCAATGCCAAAATCTCATAAAACACTGCACAGTGTTGCACAGGGCCATGGGAAGACAGGAACAGAGAAAATTTGGGAGGCTGAATGTAGCAACCGGCTCAGCCATCACAATATATTGTCATTCTGTGCCAGACACGCAAGATTCAATGAACCTGAATTGTAACACGCTGTTGGAAGTCGCATTTACCTCCATTGTTCACGTTTTTTTTCTTATTCTAACTGTCATCCTTTTTTATTTTTTACAGTCACAGAGCTGTTTTGTACGATTTGTTCTCCATATTTGTATTTCAGCTTGATTTCAGTGGCTCCCTGCCCCCTCGTCCTCTAGCACAGGCAGATGGATAATGACATGACAGAGATTGCCCTGGGAAATAGACATGATGGGCAAAGACAAAATCACAGAACGCACAACTGTGCTGCAGAAGTGCACCATTTTACATAGCTTCAAAATAACAAATCCTACCTGCTGAATTACACACGTGCCATAACATGTTTTAAAAGCAAAGATTAGAATATCAGTAGAATAATGTGTAAAACATGACATTTTATGTTCATGTTGTTTTATGTGTATGTGGGAAGTTTACTTATTATTTTATCATATATTGGGGACATATTTGTACACAAAAGTCAGCAAAACCTGACAAATCTAAACAAAACCTCCTTTTGAAATGTCCTCATTTTAAAAAAATGCTATAAAAATATAGTAAATAATACATTTTTTAATTGTAAAAAGGCAGAACGTTTTCTGTTAGGGTTAAAGTATAGGTTTGGTTATAGTGTTTATAACTGTATGTGTATAAAAACAATATAAGTCTATGCAATCCCCTCATTGAGATAACTAAATGTGTTTTTTTTCTGTCATTATGAAGACCAAATGTCCCCACAAGGATGATAAAAGTCACACACACCTACATTGTGGGGAGCAACCAGCAGTCCCCAAGAGAGAAATTGATTATTAAATATACTATGTGCTATTCTTTCAAATGTAAAAATACAAAAAGGTTTCGGTGAGGGTTAGGTTTAGGGGTAGACTGAGGACAGAATATACAGTTAATACAGTATAAAAGTATAAAAGTATGGAAAGTCCCCACAATGCATAGAAACTTAACGTGTTTGTGTGAGTGTAATGACACAGCATAAATTTCAGTATTTGAGCACACCCAGAATGACAACATTAAAATGAAAATATTGGAATTTTACATATATTAGAGATTGTTGCGTGTATCTGTAAGTTGTTATGGTGGTACTAGTACTGATAAATATGCACTATATTTTTGCATCCTTGCAATCTTTTAGAATTCACACATTATTCACACAAACCAGCAGTTACTTCCAAACCTTCTGCTTTTCCTCACATGTTATTCTAGAAATGTGAGGCATGAAATGGGAATGATCGGAGTTATATGGAAGCAGAGAAGACAGGCAGAGACAAAGAATGTTCCTGGCATGAGGAACAACAATTATTGTCGAGAGGAAGGGCTGACTGGGCCAGATGGGCCGGGCCGTGAGATGGAAGAACAGCAGATGTCCAGAAAAGCTTCAGTGTGGCACTTACTGCTTTGGAGCTGGAACTGTAGAACCTCATGGTCCATCCTGCACATACACCTGAGTCGGTTCTGATATAAGAACCAAAAGATCTACGGTTTTAGTACAGTCAATTAAAAAAGGCTGGGAAACGTATGACTGTATTTCTGCATTCCTGACGTTAAGAAAAAACAGATTTGGTTAACATTAAAAAACATGCGGGTCATGTTCAGGAATTTTCCTTTAGTAATGAATGAATCATCATAAAACCACCTGTGTTTCAATGAATAATGGAACGCAATAACGCCTGGCAGATAAGTGCTTCCCGTGTCGGCTAGAGCAGCAAGAATAAATAAACCAGCCTTGACCAGAAAAATAAAAGCACTGCCTTTATTGTTGTTAATATTATTTATTTTAAATCATTCAATAAATCAGTACATTTTACATTTGATTAACTTGATTTAGATGATCTATTACGATTTATGGTGGGGACATGTCATTATATGCCATAAATATATAATATAGCTTTCCTGTAGCTCAGTGGTTAGAGCATGGCGTTACCAACGCCAAGGTCATGTGTTTGATCCCAGGGATTGCATATACTCAGAAACAATGTTAGTATAATGCAATGTAAGTCGCTTTGGATAAAACCGCCTGCCAAATGCGTAAATGTAATATAGTACGTAATCATTTGACATTTATTTCTTCAGTCATTTTTTGCTAAAAAGAAATTAACATTAGATCCCATAGCAAAAGCACAAGAGTAGACTCCTCTGTATCATTTCCAAGGTATCATTTCCATACTCTTATCTAACACACAGAGAGTGGTCAGGCACAGGAATGGCCTCTGTGCGCCCTAAAGCAGATGGGGATGTACTGCATTACTCAAGGGCAGTCTGGCATAATCAGAGGAAATGCCTTGAGTCAGGGTTCAACACGGGTTTTCCAATTTACAGCACAGTGCTTTTATCACCGCACCACCCGTTACTGCATTTCTGCCAAAACACCCTCAAGTATCACAGATTCTGGGGCTAGACACTTCCAGTTTGACAACAAGATGGACGACAGCAGAAAACCAATCATTATTTCATTACACTCACTTTTCATTTATTCTGAATAAAGATCTGGAGATTTGTCACTTCCTGATGTCTATTTTTAACTTGAAGATGGACTAGAAAGGGGCTGAACACTTCTCCAGTCTCAGTATATCTGCTCAAATTTCAGGGCTCTTAAAGTCAGACTTTCTTCTGGTGCTGTGAGAGATGAGCAAACACTCTCTGTGATCAAAACAACTATCCCATATCTACAAAAATGACTGTTTATCCTTGTGTTTACTACAGTGTAGTGTGTACTGTGTACTGTTTACCATTGTGGACAGGCTGACATCTCTATGGTGAGAAACGGCTGAGGCTTCCATATGCAGTAGTCTGGCAACTCGTGTTGTGTCGTATAATTGAATACATTGTATTACGGTCTGAGTGTTAAGATTACCATCATAATGTTAAAGATGAAAATTGTTTGTATGAAACTATATATTATTTAACCGTAAAGTTCAGAAATGAGTTTGTTTTACAGGTACATCTGAGGAGTCTTCCGGTATTCCTGCTCCACACCACTCCACGTGGAATCGAACCTCATCCAGTTATAGCGTTTACCATGATATCATTATTGGATGGGCAGGTGAACTCGTAAAAAGGTTAGAGAAGTGGTAAAGTGACGCCCTCTGTTGGACAGTTTAGCAAAGCCCCTAGTTCCTGGTCCATTAATATCAGAAAACCAAAGGAGCTTTACAATGCATATTTCTGTTCGAACTCATCGAATTACATTTTATTACGTCACCTGATCAACTGTGTGTTTTTTTATATATATATTAATTATACCTAACTCCCCTGTGTGACAACTAGCCCCACTTTCCCCCCTTTTTATTCACAGATATTTTTTTTATTTTGACCTCAACGTAACATTGGCATTAAGGTGTCAAGTTATGCTACTCTTGATTGATGATAGAGCTGTCAAAGCATGACAGCTTGAACTCCTGGCAGGCCATTCTGAACAAGTAGGTCAGATTTAGAGAGGAGTGAATCACTTTCACATCACAGAGATAAGCAGGCGACGCCTTGATAACTTACATAAGCGTTCTGACTGCAGTGACAACAGAATCCTCAGGTACACACAACATCCATTGAACAATTTTGTCTATATCATCCAGGTGGCTAAAGCGCTTTTAACTGTGGCACGCACAACATAAAAAATAACAGAATTCAATTTAACAGAACAGAACCCTTTTATTCAAGTATGAAAATGTAAAGCACATTTTTAATTGTAGCATACAATTCAGTTATGTAATACAAATCAACACAACTATAAAGGCAAATTATCTCCTTTGAACATCCGAAGAGGTCTGTTTTATAAATCTGATTTTGAAGTGCATAGAATTTTGCATGACAGTTTTATTCCTACAAATCCTGATTTGAATTGGTCCTTCATAACAAACGCTGCGGGTGAAGAGAACTCAAATATGACACTCATTTTCAGTTAATGATACTGCAAAACGTAAACAACCGCATACAACACAAAAGCTTTTTAATACAAAGTAAATATAATATGTTTCGCCGTGTGAAACAGTTTGAAACTTAATCATTTATAAAGTATGATGGATTTTGCTTAAAGCTGAAATACTGCAATAAGTGTTTATGCAGACGGATAACAGTTTAAAAAATACGAGTAACAAGTACCATTAATAATAACAAGCTGTGACCTTTAATAGAAGGCACAATAATTTCAACAAGAAAAATAACAAACAGAAAGTGATAAGCTGCTTTATATAAAGCAAAGCAGTTATTAAAGACATTTAGGTGAATCTTACAATTATCTGTCAAGAACATTTGTGAGTCATATTTCTGACCAAAATCAAAAGACTTTTTCTGTGGTAATTTGTATGACACTTACGCACACATTTCTAACCAAATTACTGTATTAACAAAAAGGTTATGAAATGTTTCATTTTCTTAACCCAATATATAACGCATTCATTTTGATTTAATGGTTGCATGTGACCTTGACAGGTTTTTGTGAGATTCACCCCTTTGCTTTGCGTCAGCAAATCTTTTGTGAAAAATCTGTTGATTCTTCAGAATAACCCCAATGCTTTTCTCATAGTCTTAGGCATACACAATGCATACAGCTATGCGTTGAGTTGTTATGCTATTCAGTTTGGTTTAAATGGTCTACACGCCCTTTTGTTTTGACATCATTTTATAAGAGACATAGGTTTTGACATCACCATGAGAAACGAATAGCATCAACATACAAATCAGGGAAAACTAAACTGAACAAAGACCTAAAAAAGACAAAGCAACTGATGCACCTGATCTTGAAAGCGAAAAACAGCATTTTCTGAAAACGACGCAAAACGAACATTATAAAGGATCAAAACTAGGACGATCTGAAACCATCTTGAATCTCTTTTCCTGGGACCTTAAAATTAGAAAGTCCCACCAAAAAAAGCTCTCCTGAGCCTCCGTTCTGGAAGATCAGGTAGAATCCATCTCAAATTCTCAAAGATTACCGCTATTGCAAAGTGCCTCTTAGTGCTGATTAATAGAAAAAAGCGGTTGTATGGGATTGTCCCAGCTGTACCCATTTAGCTGTGCTATGCCATTTCTCCCTCATTTCTCCATATCCAGATGTTACCGTAATGTGACCAGGCCATTAAACATAGTGTGGAAGAACCAGAGATAGAAGAGGGGGAGGCCAGCAGCCTGGTGATTGGTTCTTACCTAAACAGGGAAGAGGAAGGTCTTGCTGCAGATAAGGAAATGTTTAAACCCTCATGACATTTTAGCAGTCCGGCGGGAACCTTAAACTCAGCTGGGTACCTTTGGAACATCCATTTCGGTAAAGTGCACGTTAGTTTGTGCTAGAAAAGTAAAAGTGTATGGATATGCACGGCTTCCACTCATGTAAACCAAGGAACAAAGCTAAACATAAAGACTGAAACCATTTAACAGTGTGACAGCGCCCTGACCGAACCAATGCTGCAGCAGATGACAGTGGCTCGATTTGACACAGTGTGTTTATGATGAGGCTGCGGTCAAGTGCACACATTTGCCATCCTGTTAAAACTACGAAGATACTACGAAGACGCGGTCAATCTGCTGTTATTCCTTTCTCACGCAGTTCCTCCGTCACTCGCACAAGGTATGTAGGATCTGGGTAACCGAAGCTGAAAAAGGGCATAACAATTATATGATATATAACATATATATGTATATATAACATATATATATATATATATATATAATAACAGCTGTTTTGACTGTACTGTCATAGGAAATACTGATGAAGACCTTATAAAACAGTGTAATTCTAAACTACGCTTATATTTCAAAATGTAATTGTAAATGTTTCTCATATCAGAACAATTTCAAAATAACGGGGCTAAAAGCAGGAAAAGATCCAAGACTCCAGTCACATTAAACTACGAAATTCCAGAGTAAATCTGTGATATCATTTAATAAAATGCCCAACCCAAGGTACAACCCAGCTACTATTAAACTACATACCATCGTGGTCCGCCCCATATGGAGGTCTTGTGGTGGATATCATTCCAGGTAATAACATTATGCATGCCAGTAGTCATGGAGGTGCCTATGGTAAAGATGAGGCGCTGTTCAAATGCCCGACGCAGCATGCGCAGAACCCGGTTTCCCTCAGGACTGTCAGGTAAGTATGCCACCCGGTCTGTGCCCGGATACCTCACGCCAGGGTTTGGATGTTCTTGCTAAAGGTATTTAAAACAGTGGTAAACGTAAGATATTTTCCTCAGAATAACTTAAGTGTAATCAGAGTTTTGATTAGATTAGAATTTGTGTTTTTTGTGCTGGATGATGAAATCTAATGTATTGAAGTGATTTGAATTTAATGAACATTCTCTTCTTCTAATCTGTCTGTAAGCAGTACTTACCGCTTGGAAACCTGGAGGGAAACTGTAAATGATGCATACGCAGCCGTAACCTTCATGTCCAGGCAACTCCAGGTCTGGGTCTCTCTCCACTATCATGCTCCCATTGGCTGGCTGGTTACCGATAAGCTTTCCGTACACCAGCCTGCACACGGGACACGCCTTCTTTACTTGAAACGCCTGCTCCAAGCAGGACCGGCAGAATGAGTGACCGCATTTGTCCAGGGTTGTTTTTTCTGCCATTTCTCCCATGCAGATAGAGCAAACGGTGCTTTCGTCTTCGTTCAACTGGCCGAAGTTTAATTCTGGCCCGGTTCTTGCCGTGGCTTCATGTTGCGTGGCGGAAACCATGCGGTTGTCCACATCTGTGTTTTTCCTGTATTTCTGCTGCTGTCTCTGAGAGCGACGTGGTTGAGGAGGGGGCGGGGGCAGCAAGCTTCCCTCCCCGTCGCGTTCCGTTGCTGTTACACAGGGTAACAGAGAACGTTTCCTCTTAGGAGCCGCCTCCTGTTTGGTCATCTCCTTCCGGGCACAGCGGCATAAGTCTATAAAAGCTTTCCGTGTAACGGGAGAAACTGGCCCCTCCATCAGTCCAGTTCTGGCCCTGCTGCTGCCCTCTACTGGGGAGAGCCGCACGGCGCAGCAGCCGCCCCGTTCCCCGCGTCGGATGATGTCTGCACTTAGTCCCTGCTTGTCCTCAAAGTCAACCAACCAGGGCCGTCCAGCAGCGGCAAGGTAATCCCACACCGCCTGCGACACCAGAACCTCGTCACTGCCCTGCCCTGCTCGCACGCTCATCTCATCAGATGAAACTAGGCGAGAAACAGATCAGTTAGCTGTTATTCAAACGGCTAAAATAAGAAATATTATTATGCAATCGTTTAGTTTTTTTTAAACTTATTTTCTTGTAATTTGCTTATATCACATGTTGTGCTCTCTGCTTTTATTCTATACATGGACATTAACAGTTTTACATTAAGGGGTTTAGGCTACAATATACGAATATGCATGCATATACTTTATTTTGATATATAAATGCATATATGTATATATGTTTTAGGTGCTGTGACTGTTGAACATTTAAGTTTTTTTTGCAAAGTCCTGTGGTATGATGAATGATCTTTTTAAATGTGCAAATATTCTTTGTAGTCTTTCAATTAACGAGTTCTTAAAACTTCATGTGCATTAATTATACAAGAATTAGAAAATGCAGTTTAAATGTTGTTTAATTTTAGATGAAGTATAACATGTCTCTGCTCTCGCTGCTCGACACATCTTGTAACTGTCTAATTACAGAAACGTTACAATTCACCCTTTTATGTTTCCCAAGGTGAAATATTCGCATGTGCTGGTTATTAATTAGTACCTTATCTTAAGAAAAAACGCATGATGACTAATAGATATAATGACTCAACCCTGCATGACTTCACAATACCTCACACCTGACAACCTGCTGCCGGGTAGATGTCTAACAAGACGTGCTGCGAGACATTATCTCGATTACATGTCGCTTAGATCTTTCTTTCCCAACCTGCAAACTTCCTTCTTTTAATCTCTTACCAACTAAATTAGAATCTTCTTCAGACATAGTCCAAATAATAAAACCTTATTGTATTTACACCCTCATAATCGAATAGTGGCCGTGTAGCACAAAGGTCGGAATATTCTAGACAACGTAGTTTCTATGAATAGGTTATGCTAAATATGATCAACTCGTTCAGCACCAACAGGCAGTCGCGGGGTTGTGCAGCACCGGACCCGCTGCTCCCAAAATGTTTTCACTGTATAAACAAAGAATCGTTCTGTTACACTACCTGCTCCGGCTTACACGACTGCACTTCATGTTCGCAACAATTGCGTTCATTTTATCAAAAAATCACCTTGTGATCCCATAAATTCCTCTTAATTGCAGTAACAGGCCCGTTTCCCTGTTTAGAAGATATAAATATACAAGTTAATTCAAGACATGGTATATTTTGCGGATTTTACAGCAACCCGCCTGACAAATACATGAAGAACAGAATGTCAGTCGCTTTAGCGCAAGCAATAACACAATTAAAAGCAATATCACGGAAAATGAGAATAGAACAAAACACTGTCGTAAAGCCCGTTGTGTTCATGTAATAACATATTCCTTCATACCTTCTGTAGTGACTTTGCCGGAAGAGATGAATGTATAGGGAACCTACTGCAACTGGAGAATGCTTTCCACTCGATAAAGTCAACAGACGACCGCTGCATTGAATTTGCCTTCAAGACTATCACAATTCTTGCGAATCTACACCTGGGATATCCTACCGGAGTTTAGACATCGCCTCTCTTGATCACCTTACAATTGCCGATCAATCCACGAGCTCAGTCTCTTTGTGATGTACCTTCCAAATCTCCGTCCTTAGAGCTTCCCAGAGGAAGCCAACATGCATACAAAGAACAGCGTTGACTGTCACGACCAAAATGTTTCCTCTTCGACACCTTTGCGACACAGAGTCATTGTTTGTGGGGTGTATTCCGTTGTTACATAGTTCCTCTTTTAGTAATAATAACGTAAAAATCCCATGAACGCAAGATAATGTAAGCAGGAAGTTCGTCACTGGAGTCTGTTGGATTAGAGATTAAAGAGTGTGACCACTGCGTGGCGCTCTTTAAAAGCCACAAAAAACCCTTTGTATTTATATTGGGATTAGAGATTAAAGATTGTACCATTGCGTAATATAGATATATAGACAAAGATGGATATTTGACTTCATTTACATCAGTGATGGATGTCAAGGAGAGTCCAACGCAGGGATATCAAGCATATATTATTTATTGAAGGAAACGTGCCAACCACTGATCTTAAATTGGAAGCTTCCTAAAATAATAATAAAATTATTTTGCCAGATTAATTGGTAATACATTGTATTTAATAATTTCTTTCCCTTTCTTTTGTTTTCCAATTAATGTCCTTCATTTCTACACTTACTGCCTTTTTATTTTCTGTTTTATCTACGTTCGTACTATGTTTGCAGATAATAATAATAATAGAAACATTTTATTCCTGGTCCTGCATCAGTTGGCGTCCAGTACCGTCGAGGCGGAGCGAGGTTTGCGTTACTATGGCGACGCATTTGCTTAGGGTGCGCGCTTGGCGCAGAGCGCGCAGCAGAAGTCGCTAGAAACGTTGGGATGGTGCGTCACCGCGCGCCAGTGAGCAGGACGCGGGCACGCTCGGTTCTCGAGCAGGTTGACAGCACTGAACAGCTAGCTTTATTCTTCTTTATGCAATCGTTTTGAACACAACGTCCATTCAACGCACCACCTGAGGCGAGAGGGCGCAAGTGACACGGCAGATTTGGGTGAAAACTGAAAGAAGAAATCGACGATGTAAGTTTGACTGCCTGTGTTATGGGATGTACTAACTTATTAGCAGTTAGCAAGTGTGTTGATAGCCTCGGTCAGGCAAACATCAGTATATCTCACCGACAAAACACACCGAGTTGATCAATAATTGCTGCTTTTTAGAAAACGTTGTATAATTAAACGCCGTATCAAGATGCTTAGCAAAATAGCTGATCGTCAACAGCGGTGGAGATGATGGTGCACGTTGTTCTCACAGCAGAGCTTGGCTAGTTGGTTGGCAGCAGATAGACGAGGCCTGTAGTTACTACACGGTAAACATTACAACTCACTAGTTAGCATTGCTGCATAATCTACTGTCAATTTCAACGCCACAAAGTTCAGTATAATTCGCCAAGGCTAACAGGGTGTTTGCTGCAGTTATGCTGCGTGCTGAAATATCCTAATGGCCTATATGTAATCTTTGATATACACAAGCTTAAGTTGTTGATTGATTAATTTAAACACAAAATGTTGTTCATTAATTATGTCCAGAATTTTAACAAAGCTTTTTGTATGCTGGTTTTTCCTATGCTGGTTACTGCAGCAGTCTTTTTGGTGTAATCAAATTACTTAAAAGAAAAGTAATATTTGAATATCTTTTGCATCCCAGTATAGAATATATCGACAACAGTTTGGATTAAGTTAAGGTATTTTGTGGTAATTTATAGTTGTTTGCATGGTACATACGTGTTTGTACATTACGTATTCACGCGGAGCAACACATTACAGTAAAGTTAGGCTACACTGGCGTGGCCTTAACCTATCAATCATGCACGATGTGAAAATACAGTGCGTCCATATGAGAATGCCAGCAGCGTTATGTAATTACAAAACCACGTTCTTCCAGTATGTTTCTTATGTTGGCGACGCCCGAGGTAAACTGAGGTTGTGTACGCGCTTTGTTAAAATCATTTTCCCGCTAGGCGGTGGTGTGTGTACGGAGGGCCATGAACCTCCCAATCGATACAAACTAAGGTTGCCACGGTAACGTCATTGTGGCTCCACCCCAGGTAGCCCCTCCTCCACGGACGTCTTAAATATTTTTTATTGTTTTTTTGCCTTGTTTATTTAATGGTCGTGTTATATGTATGGCCTTGTGTTCTGCATACTTATTCCAATGTAACAGCTAATTCCATTTGTTTCACAGGCAGCCTGCAACTGCTAAGTGGTATGACAGAAGAGAGGCCGTCTTCATTGAATTCTGTGTAGAAGACAGCAAAGATGTCCAAGTTAAATTTGACAAAACAAAGCTTGATTTCAGGTGTGTTTATCCTCACTTTTGTCAGAAATGTTCCCACAATGTTTCAGTGTATTAACTATTGCATTGGCATTCCAAAACAGAAATAATCTGAGAATTAATCTTTTCATATCTATGTTTTGTGTCAGAAATTACAATATCAAATAACCGTGTAACAAACCGTGCAAACCGTATTTGTTCATCATTGTCTATCTTTATAGTGTTAAATTTGTATCTTTGTAGTAAAATGAAGCATCATAATTCATTCTAAATTGTAATGAAAAATTGTGTTTTTTGTTTTAGTTGTGTTGGTGGAACAGATAACATGAAACACCACAATGAAGTCGACCTATTTGAGTCTGTTGACCCAAACGTAAGTTCTCTACGCAAACATCTCATGATTTATGCTCCTAATTCAGATTGTGAGGGATCTGTCTGCATGCCGTATGATATGCTTGCTTGTTTATGAGAGATTTTCTTCTTTTCTTTGGCAGGAATCGAAACACAAACGCACAGACAGGTCTGTGTATTGCTGTCTCAAAAAAGCAGAACCTGGCAAGTCCTGGCCAAGGTTGACAAAAGAGAAAACAAAGGTAGGTTTCACTTGCTCTTTGAATTCATTGTGAACTTCATTACGTATTAAGATGTTAACTGATATTTCTAAATGTTATCTGTGCAGCTTAATTGGCTCAGTGTGGACTTCAATAACTGGAAAGACTGGGAAGATGACTCGGACGAAGAGTTGTCCAGTTTTGACCGCTTTTCAGAGGTGCATGTCTAAATGTTTTGAAGTTCTTGGGAATGTATAACGCAAATAGTCACACAAATTTTGTGTGTGCTTGTTTGCTTTTTCTTTAAAGATGATGAACAACATGGGAGGAGAAGATGAGCTACCCGATGTGGATGGTGCAGAAGATGTGAGAGAAATATTCAGCCCATAATATTCTTTGAATTGACCAGAATAAATGAAGAGATTAAAAAACATATCACTTTAAAAAGCTATAAACTTGCTTTACAGTTTTTGCATTAAAATATCTTGACATATCTGCATAATTATATGACCTCTCTGTATTTTTCGAATTTCAGGAGGAGTCTGCCGATAGTGATGATGAAAGTAAGTTTTCTTCAGTGAATTTTCCTGTTTTGGTTGATTATGTGAGTGATTTAAACTGTGTGCTAATGTAGATTCAGCATACATTAGCTGTATACATTTGTAATTAATATTTTTTTCCTTGTGTTAAAATTACGGTAAACTAAAAACTATGGGATAACACCAAGACTATAGAAACAGTTGTGACTATAAAAAATCCAAAATAAATCAAAACGGTTATATTGTAGCATATTTTAAATCCAATTAATCCATTTTTTTTTTTTTTTTCAGAAATGCCAGACCTTGAATGAAGGAACCAGAAACCGTCATTCAGAGGGAACGCAAGGGTTTCACTTAAGTTAACTGAAGAGAGACTAGGTTTGAGTTGGTTTAAAAACTGCATCATTTTCAAAACTGCTTTTCAGGGTCTTCTGCAGAAAGTCACAAGGGATGAATTTTTTCTGTTGTGTTGATGGCAACCTCAACCCCTGACAATATACACTCTTTTCTGTTCTGCATGGACAATACAAGCTCTCCATAATGTATTGTGGAAACCATTTATGCTCAGTTTATTCAACAATGGCTTTATCCTCGATGTCAGTGGGGATTTTGCATCCTATTACGTATTAATTATAATTCGTAGTAAAAGGACGTGAATGACTTTTTAAACCCTTTACCGAATACGTGACCTCTCGGTCGAGCTCAATTTTATTTGATTGTTCTGCGTCAACGCTCAGATTTCCTCGCACGTGCGTGACGCAACCTTGTCTTAAGCCACATGCTTCTCGTTTATCTGCAAATGCCATCCGACACGTTTGCTGCATTTAAAATGGAGCATATTCAGACCCCATGCACTGTTTCATCTGCAAACGCCCGTTTTATGTGTTTTAGCTGCGAGTTTGGATAGGTTTGTGTCCGTCCAGTACATGTCACGTCATCCAACATGTTAAGAGTACGTAAGTGACGTGTCCTGTCAGTACACACTGCTTTACTAAATTATTTCTGTTGAGCAGCAAGTATTTGTCGTTTCGTATCACACTTCGACGTGTAGCAGGCAGTTGTACACTGGTTTCTTCCATATATGTCAAGAGAAGTGAAAAA
>JAZGTI010013436.1:2828-14854 GCA_036877585.1 Botia kubotai
ATACGGTCTTAACACCTAAAGATTATACTGCAGCTTTACATCTTGCACCTATTTTATTTGCATTTCAGTCCTGAATTTAAGATGCAATGATTTTTCTATGTTTTGATGCACAAATAAATAGGTACTTTTTTGACATTTATTATGGTAACAGGTGGTATAACGAAAATCTTAACAATATAGCAAAGGTGCGGTTCTTAGAAAAAGTCAAAGAAACCAATAGGCTTAATCCATAGGAACCCAAAAAGTTTACTTATAGCCTTGTTATCTGTGTTCTTAATACTAGAATGTTGCATCTTACACCTGCAGTAGAGTAACAGAATTTTTGAGGACAAGAGGTTTTATTTTTTTTTCTATTTAACTTGTTTACTTGTTGCCCTGATATCTGCATTTGTAATAGTGGTATGCCACATGAAAAGTGCTGATAATGCAAGATATGCTGTTTATACATAAATAACATGTTTTATGTTATGTTCCCATTCTCTGTATAACGCTTATTTCATATATTATTATTCTCTGAACGTCATTATGTAACATTGTTTCAAACGCATATGATCAGACAATCAGAACTGTCTAGTACTCATTAGGTATATTTGTAAGGTCAGCAGAAAACAAAATTGAAATAGTTTGAACTTTGAGCAGTGTTGAGGTAAACTATAGCTTGATGCTTCTTTGTATTGCTCTTATGAATATGGTGTCTGCTACCTCCTTTGAGCTCCAGCAGAGGGCTCCATCACCTAGCCCCATTTTGGACTGCATTTCCCACAGTCCTGTTCTCAGAATGATTAGGCCCACGCCTGTTTCCATTTCATCCCCTACTTAAAGACCTCTTTCCCTTCCATCTGTGCAAAGTCTTGTTTTGCTATGGTGGGAAAAGCTGCCAGAAATGGGAAAGCTAAGCAAGTAGTTTCCAACACATCTCAAATTGGTCTGATCAGGGAATGGCAAATATTTCCTCTGTGTCCATGGGAGGCAGCATTGACCCTGAAAATCCTCTTTTGCTGCCTGCCACACTTTCCCATATCCTGCTTTCTGTCCCAGAGAGTGTGCGAGTGATCCATAGCTTTCGTCTGACACAGAGAAACAGCCAACCAATTTGTCACAACCTCTGCCATGTTTGCCCAGTCACAGTTTCTGTTGAAAGAGTGATAGTGGGCCAAAACTGGGACATGTTGTGTATAATGGTGGCTGCAAAGCACCTGTTGTCATTTGGATGTGTGCATTTGAGGGTGTTGTGGTAAATTGATGGAGATTAAGAGCAATGTTTTATTTTTGTGAGTTTGTCCTCAGTACTGCAAAATGGGTATGTTATTGCCCTAGGCTTTGAGTAGCTTGTGCTTCTGTGGGTGTGTAAAACACCACTATAAATGGTCTGTATGCATTCTTTTAGCTTAATTGCTAATGGCTTGTACCACACTTCTGTGGCCCGTAAAAAGAAATGAAGTACTATAAAGGCTAAGCTTGGCACTGTCCAGAAGACACCTGCTGTAGTAAACAATACACAAACATGAATGATCAAGACTGATGACACGTGGCTGCAACGGGCAGGTGTCAGGTGTTTGAACAGTTTTGTAATCTTATATACACTTTAATGTGTAGGAAATGATTGTCGTTTCCTACAGACGGTCATTGATTTTAAAATAATAAATTATTTTATCTAGAGTGAATGGATCGTTAATGATCGAAAATCTTTTGTATTATTTCAGTTGTATTTTTTGAGCTGCATTAATGTCTAGCACTACACAATTATGAAATGTAATTATCATCTGAAATTGCCAAATTATTTGGTATTTGTCTCCATTTTGCTTTATTGGCAGCATACACTTTAACAAGTTTGTACAAAACCTGTTTATGTAATGGTGTTAACATGGTCAGTGTAAACATTTGCTTATTTTGATTAATGCTCTGACAGTAGTATTGAATCCTAAAAATGGCTTTATTTTGTAATTCCTTTTTTTTACATTTCCATTCATGTCCGCTTTAAACTTAAAACCTTATATTTTCAGTGTGGTCACAGACTTTTGGATCTTGTTCTGTGTTGTAAAGAAATTAAATTGCGTTCTTTTGTTAATAATAGACACGTCCCCCTCAAGACTTCAAGCCACATGTTTTCTCATTTTGTTTTAAGAGTATTCTTATGGGAAGTGGTCATGCCTCTCTATGAGTTTCCAATGAATAACATTTCAAACTATTAATCCAGTTTCTGCTGTTTCGCAGTGGCATAAAAATAGTCTAGTGTCGAACTCGGAACAGGAATGTCAGTAAAGCTCAGACCACATGGTGTGTTATCTTCTCCAGCACTTCCATTTATCTCTTGCCCATGTCATATCTCTCCTGGATTTCTTTTATAAAACATCTGCAGCCCATTTCATTACAATAATTCCCCAAAGATGACCTGACTATGGGGCATATGCCTGCAGATTCACTTTGGTGTTGTCATTCTGCATGAGTAGTATATGATTTGCTGGTCTCTTGTGCACTCTGATGCAAGACCTTGAGAGACTGCGTGATGCCGTGATGCCATTGCTCTGATGTCATTTTTGTTCCAGTCAATTACATCATCTCTCCACTGGCTCGTTCCCCTCATTTAACTCTCTGTCCTTGGATTCTCAGATTGCGTTCCACAGGTTGGTATGCTGCTGTGCCTTTAAAGAAATAAATTACCCCCCCCAAAAAATATAACATTAAATTTACTCACCTTCATGCCATCCTAGGTGTATGTGACACTTACTTCAACCAAACATAATCTGTGTATCAGTAAAGTAATCCATATGACTACAGTTTGTCAAATGTCTTCGGAAAGGAAACAATACATTTGTAAAAGAAAATAGTTGTTTTTTGAGGGTATTTAGCGATCAATGCACCGCGTTTGAAAGTAAATTATAATTTGTTTTATAAGGTGAACTATTACTTTAAGGGTGTCCGCATAAGAATTAGTCTGTGACATGCTGGTGCTGTCATCCACTCAAGCTCTCTGAAAAGAAGGCCCTTGTTGATTAGCCTCAGCCTGAATAAATGGACACAGCCCTAGCTTCCAAGTTTATCTTAATGCATTTGATTCTGTCACAGGGAATGCAGGCCAACGTTATAAAGGTGCTACCCAGAGAGATGCTCAGAACACCACAGATAACATGAAACTAAATTCTAAAGTGTCCCAGTCATATTATGGTGGGAGGTGTGTTAAAATTTCATTGGAGAGAGCCTGTTATTTCTCTGTAATTCCTAGAGCTAGTAAATCACTTGGGATTTTAGAAGATTTAATATTTTGTGTTCTAATGTTTTGATTTCCTCTGGGATTCTGTCCTTAAAGTTACATTTTTTACCTTATTGAGAACTTTTGAATGTGGAAATGAAACAAACATTAAAATGATCATTAAAATGACTATCGAAATTCACAATTTAACAATGTCTATTTTTATTATGCTCCTTGAAATTGGGAGAGGTTTTTTGTCATGTGGTTTAGATTTTAAGGATATGACTGCATTGGTAAGGCCATGTTCCTCACGATTCATTTAAAAAAACTCAACAGGATTTGAACTGGGTTGCCAGGTTGTGACAAGGCATACAGAAGATCCCAATTTTCCAGTGGAACAAATGACCATGTTTTTCTTGCCTGTTAAAATGAAGGAAGGAGTGACAGGCCTGCTAAAACGCACGTACATGGAGTGTAGTTTGTCCTTTGTTTTACCAACCAACTTTTCATAGATCCTGAAATACAATAGATTTACAAATGTACTAATAATCCCTTTAATAATGCTTTATTTCATGCACCATAAATCACAAAAGCTGCACCTTGCAGCAAAAAATGTCATGGAAAAAACATTTTGAGCAACATCAAGATTCAGTGGCTAAAAATAAAATGCAGTCTTTAGACAAAGGTTATGGCAGAAAGGACGACACTACCCAATCAAATTAATACTTAAACTCTTTAATCATTTAAGTATTGGCTGGAACAACTCCAATTGCCCTTTCAATTGACCATGGGGGTCAAAATACCTCTACCTGACCTAACAGTATGAACAGGGTGAATGTATGTCTTGCAATTAATCAAAATAAGGGAGTCACATTTTGGGAGATAGGGTAGTGGTTAAGGTTCTAGGCTGATTGCCACAGCGACAACAAAGATGAACAAAGTGGTTAAGGTTCTAGGCTGATTGCCACAGCGACAACAAAGATGACTCGTTGATGTCTGCTGCCGATCTGCTGTAGCCACTGATTTATGCAGTGACACAGTGACATGGATGGATAGGGAAATTACTGCCAAGTGCAACGTACAAAAGTGATGACTAGAGGCTTGGTCTCATAAGTGTCATATGTCGCATCAGGTGTCTCCTGCTGGTGTGGGGGGAAGACGAGTTCATGGAAGTTTCAAAGCTGCTATTAGAGAAATTCTCAGGTTGGTGTTTCTAATAGATTTGTGTGTTTGATTGGAAAGAAAAGCATTAGGAGGCTGCAAGTAGAAGGACTTGGAGATTAGGTTCTGGATCATTATTTTTCCAGAGAATCATTGGCTCTCCCAGCACTCCTATCATGTTAAAAGACCATATGTTGGTTTCTCCAAAGCCAGCAATTGAGATCATTGTGGACTATAGTCAATGTCCTCCAAAAGCAACTGCTGTTCAATAATGATGGATGTTCCTCGGATGTTCCTCCCCTTGAGGCTACTTATTTGTGGCCACTTCAATAGTGCAGCCCTATTTATTCAACTGCTTTATCAGATCTTTAAAAGACATTTCACTTCCTAGCCAGCCTACATACCCATGTTCTTGTAATCAGTGGTGGAGGTAACGAATTGCAACTACTCACGTTACTGTAATTAAGTACATTTTTGGGGTATTTGTACTTTCATGAGTATAATTTTAAGTCTGTAATTTTACTTGTACTTGAGTACAAATTAAGCAATTTACTTCGTTATTTTTAAAATCACAATTCATTACGGAGTACCGAATTAATATTTCAACCACTGACCGGCATTTCGGTAGCCAATAAAAATATCTCATCTTAACGGACCAATGAAAAGCCTGGTACGGTATTTGAACCGAAAAACAAGTTCTGGCTACTGCAGATTTACGTGAGCTGACCGTCATCGCACAGTCAAGAAGTTGTTGATTGACACATGGAGATTCAAGACAGCAATAATGAATTTGAAGAATGCAGAAATGATGAAGAAATAGCAGAGGATGAGTGCCCATGGCCACACCTGGAGGAGCTGTTCACCTATAGAGGGAGGAAAGGGGACAGTGCGCTGATGCAACGTAAACAATGTCTGCCATCTGCTGTGATTTCAGCTTACAAGACTTCAGCCTCTAATCTAAAAAAACACATTATGGTAAGAAGACTTATAACTCTATTTGTGTGATATTGTATTTATTTATTATTATGTTTAGGCACCAGGCAGTGTTGTTCTGTGGTTTCTGACGGTTCGGTTCGCGCGATTAGGTTAATAGCAAAGTTTCTCCATAATTTGCAAGTGATTTTAATCCCCTCAAGTCGGCAAAGGCGTAGGTGCGCTTTGCTGCATTTTTTTTCTAATTAAATCGTCTTTTGATCGTACAGATAAGAGAAAGGCATCATTTGATACTGTAAAGGGTCTATTTTTATTTGTGTATATTTCTGTAGTCTTTATACTCACAATAGCAAAACATTGTTTTTGTAAAATAATTGTGGGGCGCTATTGATAAGATAATCATCACTAGAACATGTAAATCCATCATCATTGTAATACAGACTGTATTAGTTAATTAATTCCTAATTTGTTTGTTTGTTCTTATTTCATTGCTTACTGTGTACTTGTTTTAATATCTTAAATATATATTAGTAAGGCATACTGTTTTTTTCTTATTTAAGAAGTTTCAAAAGTGTTTATAGTATCTTTAAATGTGTTTGTAAAATGTGTTTTATTGTCTGGGTCTTGTCTGATTCAGCAATTATGGATAATTTAATAAATGCCACCATCTAAAAAGTAATTAGTAATCTGAGTAGTTTCTAAGAAGAGTAATTTGTACTTTTACTTAAGTACTTTTTAACACCAGTACTTTTACTTGTAATTGAGTATAATTTAAGCACTGTAACAGTACTTGTAATGGAGTATAAATTTTCAGTACTCTTTCCACCAATGCATGTAATATACACTTTAATAATGTACTACTTATGTTGTGTTTTATATTTGACTGGACAAATTATGTTAAAAGGTCTTTGGGTTTTGTAAGATCCACCCTTTATTATCATGTATAACAGCCATAGATATTTCATACTACTATATTTTTTTACTACCAGACTAGATTGCAACGCATTTTACACTTGATAATGTTTATCTTTAATAAATGACAGAATGGAAGAGGGAAATAATTCAGAGCTTTATTTTCACTAACCACCTGCAACTAAATATAACAAGGTGCTAAATGCACTGATCAAGCAGTTACATATTTATAGCAATAATGCAAACCTTTTTTGGTACAAATTTAAAATCAACACTATTTTTAACACTAAAATTACCTCATTTGCACAATTCTTTTATTAAATCAATCACTAAAACAGTACACACAGTGTGTGCAAATAAACAGTTATCAGTGTGTGCAATTTATTTTCAGTACATTTCCACCTAGTCTATTATGCATACAATTCATGAAATCACCAGCAAAGACAAGAATGAGCTAGTTAAAGATAATTTGGGAGGAAGAAGAGCAAGACAGCCAGAAAAAGATTTGGAGATTGTCCGTTTTGGGATTTGGGGGAGATCAGCTCTTGGTCCTTATATTGTAAGGCCAATGCATCTGACTTGCAAACAACAAAATTGGATTCCTGTAAATTAACAGGGCAGATCAGGGCAGAAGTCTATATCTGTACTATTACTACAGCCTGTCCTGCTTTGCACATACTGTCAGCCAATAAATGCAGCAGAATACTTATTCTTGAAAATACAGACAACACAATTTAGAATTATGTCAGTTTCCTTTATTATGCAACCACAGTTTGAATGCTTATTGATTTATTGTATTTGGTCAGGAATGCTCATAGTTGTAATGATGAGTCAGAAGCACTGAGATCCATTTGCAGCATTTATTGAGAGTAAACAGACAGACAGGGTCGACAACCAGCAAACAGATACAGCAGGGACAAGGCAAGGCAAAAAGGAGTGACAGGCAATGGTCGAGGAAGGCAGCAAACAATCACAGTCCAGTAAACAATCCAAAATAGGGGCAGGCAGAAAACAGAAAAAAACAATAAACAATCCAAAGGTCAAACACAGGAAACAGTAATGCAGGCGACCCGCTCATAATTGATGGCCGAGGCAAATCAAGATTTCACAACAAATGTAAGTTTGAGAGTGATTTATATAGGGAACGATAATGAGTTGCAGGTGTATAATGAAGGGTGTGATCAGTCCCAGGTATGGGGATTGGGGAAATGGAGTCCAAATGTAAACTGGTTAGTACTCAGGTGAGGGTTCCTTCTGGTGGTGCAGAGGAGGCGGTACGGTAGCCTCCTCTGTAACAATAGTATGTTTATGTTAATTCAGATTTTTTAGCATCAGTGCTTACAGCACAATACGAGTGTAGATCAGTATGGCACCGGCAACTCGGTCATATGTGTCACCCCCACAGAAGTGCAGATCAATTCCTGTTTCTGTCTTTGCTCTGGAATAACATAATAGTTTAGTACTCCATTATTAATTGCCTATTACTTTATTTACACAAATGACTATACAGTGATAGACACTATATTTAGAATGAAAGCTGTTGCCATGGAAAACTATCTTTTGGCACGTTCTCTTTCTACTTTATACTTTGAGCATACTGTAAATGCATATTTCATAATAATTAGGTCACTTCAACACTGACATAATTCTGTTTTTCATTTAGCCCAATCTTCTGCCAAGCTGACTAAATTCTGATCTATGTCAGCATGTGCAAGCAGCTTTATCCATCCAGCAATTCTAATCTTCACACTCTTTGGTCTTCCAGCAGTGGGATATTGACCGAGGCCTGAACAGAATATCCATAATTGATAGCCTCAGTGAAAATCAATTTCTTACTGCCCGGACAGGCGTTTGTGACTGTCTGGTGGTCTAGATGTATAACCCTACCACATAGATTTTATTGGTGACACAAAACACACACCACAAACTGTTAATTTACATAGGTCAAGGTAGAGATGCAATTCTTAGAGTGTATGACACTTCCCTTTGAGTCAAGTCAAGTGGCAAACATGCCTGTCATTGCTAAAATAGAGTGCTAATTGGATTTTCACATCTTTCCACCTTTCTATCAGGAATAATCATGGCAGGTGAAAGCTTACAGATGCCGCATCAACCCTGTTTGTCTTCACCTCACACACCCACTTTTACACACCCTAATCCTGTCCATAAAGGATAAAATTAAAAATTAAACCTTTGTAGACTCTTAACTGTTTAGGATCAATACAATGCTCACTAGGTAAGTCTCTTGCATTCCCCCACCCCCACTTGCTCTGACTGGCCAGTAATCTTTTTTTTAATAGGTGCTTTGAGTTCTATTTGACACATTAATGTCAAGCAGAGGGTAATAACAACATTCCCCTTTCAGAGTCAGTGTCCATTAACACATTTGATGGAATGCAGATGACCTAGTTGCATAAGCGTCTGTTGTTTGCTACCTTGGGCAGGATGAAACCCTGGTCAAATATGAATCTATATTTGATGGTTTCAACACCTTATTTGTTTGCATAAACCTTTAAAGAATATTTGATGCATGCCTCAGTGTCTTTGATAACACAGTCATCCTATTTATTATATTGCGAAGAGCGGTAGTCAGTTGTTAGCACAGGGAGTCACCAAGAAGCAGGCCTGCTCAGGCTTTATTAAGAAGCAGCTGCTTAATAAAATTGCTGACTGGGATGTCTGGTTGCCATGGAATCTTGAAACATACTGGAAGTCTGAGAGAAGTTGTTAAAGCAGAGATGTTAAAGATGTTGTTCACCCTAAAATGAAAATGGTGTCATTAATTACCCACCCTCATGTCCTTCCACATCGGTAAGATCTTTATTCATCTCTGGAACACAAATTAATATAATTTAGGTAAAAAACTGGATATTTTTATGACCCCCCCCAAAGACAGCAATGCAAATACCATTTTTAAGGAAAGATAAGACATTAAAATAGTCTATGTGACTACAGTGCAGCAATTTCGGGTTCTACGTCAAAATATATAGCGTCCGCTGTCAAAACCACATGCACCGTGGTGCTCTTGTAAATGCATGTTGGAGACTAATACAGAAGAGAAGAAAATGTTGAATAGTCATTATTTTAGTTTTTTATTATTACCTCTTTATAAAATTAAGGTTTCGTTACTGTGGTCACATGTCTTTATCACTTTAAAACACTTTAATAGAGTTATTGTAATGGAGAGTCAAAGCGTTAGGATCCATTTGCAGCAGTTTATTAAGAGTAGTCAACAAGCAGAGGTGATAAACACAGTCCAAAGATCAGATTTTCTGTTGACTGATTATATAACCTAAGAAGGGTGTACTGGTGTGATGAATCTCTTGGATGAAACAATTTTCTTCCTTTACGTAGAGCTGGTACTACAAGAGGCACTTAAGGACTGATCTAACGTGTTGGATGTGTTCGTCTAGTGAATTTGAGTATATTAGGATGTCATCGATGTATACGATAACCCACTTATGAAGCATGTCCCTGAACACGTCATTCATAATGGATTGGAATACTAAGGGGCTGTTAGCTAGACTGAAGGGCATAACTAGATACTTGTAATGTTCACTGGTAGTCAAAAAGGCTGTTTTCCACCCGTCCCTCTCCCGGATACGCACTAGGTTGTAGGCACTACATAAGTCCAGCTTGGTGTAGTATTTGGCATAGATAGTGTTGTATTCAGCGATTGCGTTCCTCTTGAGTAAAATGAGTGTAGCCCAACTGCATGGGTTCAGAGGAAACTGTGGCTTCAGGAGTTTGACAAGGTACAGGGGGAGATGGGCGTTGAGAGGGAATCAGGTTATCCATTTGAATGGCCAGTTCATTGTAACTCCCCAGATCTCTACCCTCATCTCGGCAGGCTAGTTCGGACTCGAGCTCTCAATTTAGTCCCCTTCGAAACAGTAACTTAAGTGTATCCTCAACCTACTCGGTTTGAGCTGCCAGGGTGTGTAAAGTCCTGCAGTGGTGTGATTTCCCCTGGGGAAGAACAAAAAAGCTTTTCTCCCGGGCTCCTTCCTTCGGCAGGGTGTTTAAAAACTTCTTGAAATTGTTACTTTCTTGAAAAGGTTTAAAATGTGATAAAAACCCAAACAGCATTATGCATTAAAATAACTGAATTATGGGTTAAAAAAATAACCCAGCAGTTTTTAATGTAAAAGTGATTCCTTTGGGATCCCTGTAAATCTTCTAAAGTGATCATGTTTTTGTAATCTACTAAGAAATTTGAAGAATATTTCATTTCAAGTAACCTGTGGAGAGCGCTCATACAAGTAACCTGTGGAGAGCACTCATGTTTATGCCAGTACTGATAATATGTTGTTTTGAGTGTGGCGGTTTCAAAGCTGAGTGTAATGAAGAGACGTGCAGATCCATTTGCAGTTTTTTAAATAGCAAGGTCATACAGGCAAGGTTAAAAAAATCTGCAAACAGAGCAATGGAGATGAGACAAAGCAAAAACAATATACAGGCAAAAATCAGGGCTGGCAGCTAACAATCAGTATCGTAATCCAAAGCGGTAATCAATGCAGGCGGCTAACAATCGAGACAACGGTAACGGTAAAGCAGGGTCAAATACAAAATAATCGAACACAGTAGAAAATGCTTAGTAATGTCGCTGGGGCAAAACAAGACTTCGCAATGAGTAAAACAAACAGTGAGTTTAAATAGAGTGGCAACAGGTGGCAACCGGAAGTTAATCAGTCTCAAAGTGTGATGCATTGTGGGTCTTGGAGTCTGAATGGGAATGTAGTACTCTGGCGGCAGTTCCCTCTGATGGCACAGAGGAGGTGGAGTGGAAGTGTCCACCGTAACAAAACCCCCTCCGCGAGTGGCTCCTGACGCGAGGGGGAACACAGTGCCGGGGTCTTTTTCGGGGTCTAGGGGCCCGCTTTCACGGGTGAGCCCTGTGGAACTCTTCCAAGAGTCGGGTCCAGGATATCTCCCGCATTAACCCAGGAACGCTCCCCCAGCCCGTACCCCTCCTGATCAACCAGGTACTGGTGAGTACCACCGTGGCGTCTGGAATCGAGCAGCTAATTGACTGTGTAAGCCTCCTCGCCATCCACCAAAATAGGGGAGGTCTGTTCCCAGAGACACTCCTCTGACTCTCCAACTGGTTCACCAACGGGTTTTAGCAGGGAAACATGGAAGTTAGGAGAAACATGGTAATTAGCGTGGAGATCAAGGCAAAAAGACACAGGTGTAATCTGTTCTATAATTCTGAAAGCACCAACATACCTAGACTTAAACTTCTTGCATGGGAGCCTAAGTTGAAGGTCTCGGGTAGCTAGGCATTGACCAGGAGCGTAGGCAGGACCTTGACCAGGAAAGTTGCCATGAGGAACCTTTGGACTTGAAACTTGAGTACTATGGAACACCTGAGATGCAGAAGGTTGCCATCTTTTATGTGGCTGGTTCCGGGGCGCAGAGTACGCACTTTCAGTAGCTCTGTTCTGGCGAGTAGACATCAGGCAAGGTACTGGGGGACGGGAAGTTGCCAACTGAGACTGTGGTAAGAAATCACTGTAACTGGATGTCTCAAACGGGTCAGCACACTCAATGGGTAGATCTGACTTGGAACCTTGTGGGCCTTTAGGAAGGGATAGGGATCTGTTAAAATGAGTGACTGGAGCCAGGCAGTGATCGTGACAAGAAAGTCCCCATTGGACATTCTGACCCTCCTTCCAGCAGATGACTGGATCATGAGGGCAGTCCCAGAATGATCAAATGACTTGATGAGGGAATAACATAGAACTGGATTTTCTCAGAATGTAGGGCATGTGGAATGTAGAGAATGTAGAGGCATGTGGATCCATCTGCAAGAGTTTATTAGGGTCAG
>JAZGTI010013437.1:0-14853 GCA_036877585.1 Botia kubotai
GTGTGCTTTAGAACTCATTGAAGTGATTTCAGAGAACAGATTATTCATAATGACGCAGGACGTGAAGTTTAATGGCTGATCATGTTACTGTGTCTCATTCTGGCTATGTAGGGGAACAAGAGTTCATCTGCCTTTTATTTGGATCTGAAGAATAAAAGATACAATGCTGATGTTGAAGGTCTTTGATGTGACTGTAACAGAGACTCTGATTTCACGAAAGCATTTCAGTCAAATTCATTCAAATTCTGTTATTCTATAAATAACAGATAAAGGTGTAAACAAATAAACAAACCTTTAAACAAATAAAGGTGAGGAAAACTGTTATGTATTACTTTGCATTGAAAAAGCAAATCCTGCTGTTTTCAATAGCTGTCTTTATGTATTAAACAATGACATTAGGTATAAAACAGCTGTTGTTTGCATTGCTCCTAATAGATTGACAATAATTCTATAGGCTAGAAAGTGTTACAGATTTTCAGGTCGATTTACACATGAAACAAATGAAGGGAACTTGTTGTTTCCGGGCTGAGGGGGATCAGATCTGTAAATCTGTCTTCATGCGGGCGGAACCTGCGAGGAAATGATCACAACAGATCTGTGTGAATATGAATGATTGAGGATTTGAATGTACAGGATTATATAGTTCAGTGTATGAAGTGTAGTGATATTAAACTGTTTACATGTACTCAGTGTTTATCAAGTTCAGCGTCCTCGTGAGAGACACACGCGATTGTACTTCTCTTCTATTACAATATTTACGGGAAAGGAAAGTTTCAGGAAGAGAAATCCATAGCGCTTCAGTTTTCAACCAAATCACAAAACTGATATTTTTCATCAATGAAACACTGGAGAAATTTGTTGGTTTGTAAGTGTCACGGAAATAATCTGATCTGAGACGGAAAAAGTGAAGAATCAGATTAGATCAGAAAGCAGAAGGTAAATTTACTTTCGATTGATGTGTTAAAAGTCAAATACGTGTGAAAGTAAATATAAACTTATCTGTGTTGCACTAAACAATATTACACATTGATTTTTTATGTAAAAGTTTTCTTCTATAATACAGCAACATTGGGAAGGTTTGTAAAAGCAACGAACTTCCGTAAACTGATGCGCGATTATTCAGAACAATTTGTCACGTGTTTCACAAACAAAAAATAAATATTAATCAGTATTTTAAACTCTGTTGAAAAGACACAATTATCATGTTTAGAGGAATTTACATTCACCATGAAGATCTGTTTCGGTTCCTTGTTTGTGTTTTGAAAGAAAACGGACACACACTGTACTTCCTGTTATTTATGCATTAAAGAAGTATGTTAAATAACTATTGCTGTACACACACACACACACACACATATATATATATATATATATATATATGAGATGACATATGATATTAAAGCATTTAATGCACTGCTGTATGAGTTGTTATTAAGTTGTTATAAGTCCAGTTTTTAAGACATGTTTTGCTCCACAGGGTTCGTATGAACTGAAGTGAGCGCCACCATGAGTCGTCCGCCCTCCATGCCGCCTCAGGCGTGCGGCTCCTGGGAGCTGAAGGAGAGGTTGGGAACCGGAGGGTTTGGAAATGTCACGCTCTGGCAAAATAAGGTGCAGGGAGTGATATTATAATGTTCATGTACATTTAAGCCAGACCCATTGACAGTCAAACCCATGCTCAATGCAACTTTTTCATGGATCAGAAGTTCTGCGAAATTATGTCATGATGACACATACTGAATATTTAAATCAGTGTCAGAGCTCGTTTGTTTGCTGTCTGCCAGTAAACTGTGTGTGCTGCCCATCCTGCAGTCTCAGGACAGTGTATTAATATCTTAAAATAGAAGCACTTCAGATTCCCACCTAAAGCTGGAATCTGTGAGGAGGGCTAAAGACAAGAGGAAATGTCCCTACTGTACCTGCTAACCTCTGACCTGTGTCAGCAACATCCTCGAGGGTGATCGCAGCATCAGTCACTGCCTGCCTTACACACACACACACACACACACACACAGGGTTACTGGCCGTCATGCAGGAATGCTCATACAGATGAGACATTAACATCTATACACACATGATTATGAAGTGTCTTGTTGAGAGGAGATGTGTGCTGTTAGTGTTTCATCTGCTGGATGAGATCTAGAGAGCAGAACATCATACAGACTGAGATGAGCTCTTCTCATCTGGGCTGCTTGGCCACCAACCACAACATACCGTACAGAGACCGGAAGCATCTGCATACATCAGAACCTTTCAGCTTGTGTTCTCTGTGTATCTCTTACTCTCACTTTCTACAGTTTTGGTGCTGTTGGGTTTCCACTTGATGTCATTCATGAAATGTGGCTGTTGATGCAGAATCAGTTAAACATCACAGATCTCTGTAGACCCCTGAGTTCTGTCATTCTTACAGACACACCCACCCCACCCTAACGATGATATCATCAAACTCCGAAATGAAAATGTGTCATTGTGTGCCATGATTACTCACTCACCTGACTACACTGCAACCTCTCTCTCCCTCTCTCTCTGTCTTTCTCTGTTTTTCCTCCTTTCCTCAATTTCCTGGTGATGTCACCAGTCGTCATATTTCCTGCACAGGATGTGACCTCACAGAAGTATAACAGGAAATGGCCAACTTATGATGGTGTAGAGTGTGATTTTGGACCGATGAAAATTCCTAACGTGTGTTATATTTCTGTGTGTGTGTGTCCTTGTATGTCTGTCTTTCTGCATATGTATGTGTGTGTGTGTGCGCGCAGGAGACCAGCATTCAGATCGCCATTAAACAGTGCCGGCAGGAGCTCAGTGCCAAAAACAAGGGCAGATGGAGTTTAGAGATTCAGATCATGAAGAGGTGAATATATCTGATCCCGAGTCAGTTTCACACAGCAGGTGCAGACAGAATCACTTCTGATATTTTGTTTTCATTTTTAAAGGAATAGTTTAACTCAAAACAGGTCGTATAGTGTCGTGTATAATGACTATTTAATATAGACATAAATATGTGGAAATAAATGTGAATGACGTAAGGCAACACATCAGTCTGTATGTATATTTGGTACAGTACAGTAAGGGTACAGTACAGTAGGGGTACAGTACAGTAATGATACATTACAGTAAGGGCACAGCAGAGTAATATTTGTGTGGTGTGTGACTTTGGTCCCTGCTGGCTGACACCATTAAGTTAGTAAGTGTTTTCACACTACAGCAGCTGTTTTTTAAAGAGAACGCTCATGCCAGCATCATGGTCAAACTCTTTATTTTCATGATAGTTTTCCATCTGTCACCCACTAAGCAAGTAAATCTTTCAGTACACAACCATGCAAAGCTTCCATTGTTATTCAACTATTTTTACATGTTCTTATGAAACAGCTCTGAGGAAAACAATGAGGGATGAATTTATGACACCACAGCAGTAAAACATCACACAGCTGTGTGTGCAATATAAAGACTGTTTCTCTGTTTGTGTCCTCACACCCTTAAACTCCACTTTATTCAGGAGCATCTCTGCTTGTCTGTGTTCTTGTGTGCAGTAGATTTATTTATTTTAAAAGCTGGATCATGATTTAAAATGAAATATCACATCCCTGTAAAGCTCTATACAGACAGAAACAACTATAAATTCATGGTTCTTTAATATATATACATACACACATATATGAAAGGTCGCACGGTTCAATTCCCAATGCCACAGGAAACGACCGAGGTGTCCTTGATTAAGGCACTTTACCCCTGATTGCTCCCTGGGCGCTGCACCGTTGCCCACTGCTGCCCACTGCTGCGGTGTGTTGTGTGCACTCCTCACATTGTGTTTCCATGACGTTACGATGTGGTTAGGTGGATTGTTGTAGTTAAGATTTATAGCAGACTGTCCTCAGACATGGTCAGAACCACAATTCTGCACTTACTCTCTCTCATAACTCACTCTGTGTACTTAAACTCCACAACACACCCAAGACAGCTGTACTTCTCTATTCACTCATATATCAGATGAGCTGAGCATGATGATGTTTGTGTTTAGAAGTATAACAGAATTGTACACATGATCTAGTGAACATTAGTCTGCAGGCACAGCACACAAACCTGTTATAGTTTTATGGTGTTTGAGTGAATGAATTCACCACTCATGATTAATAAATTCTGCTTGTGTTCAGTGTGTGTGACATCAGTGTATCTGTGTGCACTCGCTGGGAAACATTAACATAACCTTAACATAACATTTGTGGTGACTCTTCTGGTGATTCAGGTGTCTCTGTGTTATGATCTTCCAGGAAGCGTGTAACCGTTTTCAGATTGAGAAAAACTGACTGTTACTGAAATGTTTCACCATCATAGTTTGATTTTTAGCTTCATCCATTGAAATGAACTGCATGTCTGTCATGATGGTGTGCTACTGCAGTGTTACATCATCACATGCGCTTGATGTTCTCGCTGTAGGCGACACAGTTACTCTGTTATGGGGCCTGAAGTCCATCTGCTTTTATTTCTCACTTTGTTTTATTTGACTTAAGGCACGTCAGACCAGCCGTCTGAATATTACAAACACTGGAATAAAAACATGATGTAAGGCAGATTTTAGAGGGAACACAGCAGGTTATGAGCATGTTATAAACATGTTATGAGGTGTGTTCACTGAGTTCTGTGTGTCTCTTCTTGAAGGTTGAATCATATGAACGTTGTGGCAGCGAGAGATGTTCCAGAAGAACTTCACAAACTGGCCATCAATGATCTTCCCCTGCTGGCCATGGAGTATTGTCAGGGTGGAGACCTGCGCAAGGTGCCAAACCTACAGCAGATCTGATGTGTGCTGATAATATCATGTTTTCATGGACAGGTAGCATGGCAGTACCAGAGTATGCTTTAATGAGCCATGTTAATAACATAATGAATTTGATAATAAATGAGTACTGTGGTGTCTGTCAAAGCTTGTCATGATGTCATTACTGATCTGTGGTATTACCACAGCTTGTTTCTGTTGTAATGATCTCTGTGTTTCTGTATGTACAGTATCTGAACCTGCTTGAGAACTGCTGTGGGATGCGAGAGGTCGCCGTACTGACCCTGATTCAGGACATATGTGAGCATACACACACACAGACACACACACACACCCTATATGCTGCACACACACACAGAATTAAAATGTGTCAATCTGTGTGTTTGCACAAATCACTGGAGTTTTGAGTCATCCCATCACAGATGTGGTTTTTGTGATTCTGTTCGTTTACATTCGTCCTGCAAATGTCACAGTTTGTAATTTGGCCCAGATGTGCTGCTGAGATCAGGGGAGGATGAATCATCACACACACACACACAGTGAAAGGTTCAGGATGAGGGTGTGGTCATACACTTTAAAAGCTGGAGTTCACCTAAAAACTCCAAATTTGCAGCGAATGATCACTGACTCACCTACTGTGACATTTCAGCTGACCTTTGACCCTGTAGTCACTATAGAGGTTTACAGTGGCTTTTACAGAAACACACACACCAATCCAGAATTCACCAGCCCTGATCTGATGTAAAGTAGGTCACACATGACGATGAGTTGAGCGGTTTGTTTACCTCAGTCAGCTGCGGCATCCTGCTGTTTTCTCTCAGCACTTTCCTAAATGACCCGTGAGAAAACAACTTCTGCTCTTGGTGACAGTTCACATGAAAGTCACGGTTTAAGTAATGCAGGATTTCAAATCATGATTGTTGCAATTGTGTAAAAATAAAGCACAACTCCAGTGTGAACTCTGTGTTTGTTTCCAGCCTCAGCGCTGACGTACCTCCATGGTATGAGAATAATTCACAGAGACCTGAAGCCAGAAAACATCGTCCTTCAACAGGGCGAGAAGAGGGTGAGACCACACGCTGTGTTTGATTATCAGAGACCCATGCTGATTGGTCAGCACAGCTACTGTGTACATCACAGCAAAGAATTAACACACGTCATAAGCAATTATCATTCCTTATGTGTTTATTTATGAAATAGTTTGCCAATCATACTGTAGTAATCTCAGCTCTATTTAGCTTATTTTACCCTGTTTAAGTTCTGCTGCACCTGTCTGTCACATTGTGTGTCAGTGTATCTCGTTTGCTCTTGCAGTTGGTTCATAAGATCATAGATCTGGGCTATGCTAAAGAGCTGGATCAGAGCAGTCTCTGCACCTCCTTTGTTGGGACGCTGCAGTATTTGGTTGGTATATGTTTGAATCTCATTGTTTAAACTCTCTTCTCTCAACTCGTTTCAGTCTTTTCACTCTCTGTCTCTCTCAAGGCTCCTGAGCTGTTGGAGCAGCAGAAGTACACGGTCGCTGTGGACTACTGGAGTTTTGGGACTCTGGTGTTTGAATGTATCACAGGATTCAGACCTTTTCTACCGACCTGGCAACCCGTTCAGTGGTATAAACATCAGCCAGCTTCCTCTGAACACTGCAGAGATCTGATACACAGATCTGATACCTTTACATTCACTGATCACAAACACTGATCAGTTCACATGAATACAACAACTCAATACACAGTTACTCATTTTCCATCGTTCTCCTGGCGTTTACTGACGTTACCTGAATGCCCAGTGATGATGTCACAGCACACCTGCTCTGGCTGGTGTGAAACAAGAACATGTCAAATGTGTTGAGATGTACAGTAGATCAGATTCAGTGTATCAGTAGATCAGATTCAGTGTATCAGTAGATCAGATTTAGTGTGTCAGTAGATCAGATTCAGCGTGTCAGTAGATCAGTGTCAGATTTTGAACCATGTTTGGTAAGAGGTAAAATCATATGTGAACAGTTCCATCTGATGTGAGTTTGTGCTGTTTACACACATGCAACAACATCCAGCATGTGTCAGATATCATGCGAGGGGTTTAGCATCAGTGTAAATGTGTCTCAGTGTGTGAGCTTGTAGTCAGTGTTTATATCAGTTCATCCGTGAGAGCTGAAACACACACAATGAGAGTTAGAGTCTCTCAGGCTTTGTGTGCTGAGAGCACATTGAGAAACAACCATCAGCCTTCATTGTACACTGTGTAAAGATTATATTACTGGTTTTACAGTTTGTTGTTCCAAAGATTGCTTTACTGTGATTGGCTGAACTCCAGTAGTCTGTGTTATTAAATCGAAGAGAATTTAAGAAAACACAGGCTGACGCCAGCACTGACGGGTGTGTTGCAAAATAAATCCAGGTTCATTTCAATTTTGTTCACCCCCTCCTCTCTCTCTCTCTCTCTCTCTCTCTCTTTCTCTCTCTCTCTCTTTTCAGGCACAGCAAGATGTTGCAGAAACAAGAAAATGATATAGTGGTTTATGAAGATCTGATGGGAGAGGTCAGATTCTCCAAACATCTGCCTAATCCACACAACCTCAACAAGTGAGTCGTGTTGAAAGTATCAACACCGTCTTAATTCATCATATTCTTTTGAAATTCATGTTGAAGTTTTGAAATCATGTGACCTCAATTAAAATGAGTTTGGGACTTTTGGCCATGTTTAAGCCTGAACACTGTCTATACGATGCTGTACACATGACAGCAGATACATGCATGAAGATGACCTTTCTCTTTTAGAAAAACCTAGAGTATTGATGACATCATCTGCTTAGTGACATATGCACATTTTGGTCCAATCAAATGCAGTCTGCAATGAGAATGCCCCTCCCCCAGCATCACCTGTGTCCACACTGATATGAAGTAGCACATTATGTTCATTGCTGTGGAATGAGTGAGGCTGTGTGTTTCAGACTGTTAGCCGAGCAACTGGAGCACTGGCTACAGCTGATGCTGAGATGGTCTCCTAAGGAACGAGGCAAAGATCTGAGACAGCAGAGCAAAGACAGCCAAGACACAGTCAAAGACTCTGAGGAGGACAGTAAAGATACCTCAGAGGGAGGCAAAGACCCTCCGAAGGGAACCTGCTTCTGCTTTGATGAATTAAACCGCATTCTGAATCTAAAGGTACAGAGATCAGAGAGACCTTCAGATCAGAGAGAACATTGAGGAACTGAGTGTCAGGTGTCACATGATCTCATCCTGTCTCTCTTCAGCTGGTGCACGTGTTGAACATGAGCTCTGCTGAAATATTCACATACACCGTCCAGCCAGAGGAGGACGTGGCGTCCCTGCAGGAGCGAATCGCACATGACACACACATTCTACCAGCCAATCAGGAGCTGCTCTTAGAGGCCGGTCTGGCCCTCGAGCCGCACACCAGCATCATGCAGTGTGCGATCGATTACACTGTATGTTTGTTTCTTTAATGTGATAGATGAAATGTTTTGAACAGCTGCTGCGGTTCTGATCAGATTGTGTGTGTCAGATGTTGGATAATCGTCGGTCAGAAGAGCCGCTGGTTTTCCTGTTCGACCGCTCATGCTGCAACTATGAGCCGCAGTTTAGTGCCCGTGTCCTTCCTGAAAACATCCGATTTGTTCGTGAGTCTTTGTTCCACTTTTTAAAATAAAACCACAACACACAAACACAATAATGAAATTCCATCATTTCAGTGTGTGCTGTCATTCTGGTTTACTAAGAAATAAATATGATTATATTTAAAATGTGCAAGTGTAGTTGTGTGTGTAGTTGAGCAGAGTCTCAGAATGAATGTTTTTTGTGGTTTAGAGAACGAGCCCAAGCGCCTGCTGGCCTACAGCGCTCAGAGACGCACCTGGGGTCAAGCATGGCACACCATCCGCACACTGAAGGAGGACTGGCAAAGACTCCAGCAGGGACAGAAAGTGGCCATGTAAGACACATCAGTGTTTAAAGTTGCAGCAAGATTTCTGAGAAATGCCTTTATTTCTCCATTCTGAAAATAACAGATTTCTCAGAAATTGCTAATGCACAGCACTGCTTTTAACCCTGTGTTCTCAAGACCTGTGTCCTCAAGGCCTGTGTTCTGTGTTCTCAAGACCTGTGTTCTGTGTTCTCAAGGCCTGTGTTCTGTGTTCTCAAGGCCTGTGTTCTCAAGGCCTGTGTCCTCAAGGCCTGTGTTCTGTGTTCTCAAGGCCTGTGTCCTCAAGGCCTGTGTTCTGTGTTCTCAAGACCTGTGTTCTGTGTCCTCAAGGCCTGTGTTCTGTGTTCTCAAGACCTGTGTTCTGTGTCCTCAAGGCCTGTGTTCTGTGTTCTCAAGACCTGTGTCCTCAAGGCCTGTGTTCTGTGTTCTCAAGGCCTGTGTTCTGTGTTCTCAAGGCCTGTGTTCTGTGTTCTCAAGGCCTGTGTTCTGTGTTCTCAAGGCCTGTGTCCTCAAGGCCTGTGTCCTCAAGGCCTGTGTTCTGTGTTCTCAAGGCCTGTGTCCTCAAGGCCTGTGTTCTGTGTCAGTAAAAACAGTTTTACTGTTTTGTTGTTGTTGTATGTTTTGTTCTGAAGAAGTTAATAAGCAAACATTCTTGTTCACAGTGAATATAACCGGCTGTTAAACGACCTCTCTCGTTCCCTCTCTCTGTTGTAGAATGAGTCTTCTCAGACACAATGGGACGTTGTCTAAGCAGAAGAATGAGATGGTGTCCATGCATCAGAGGCTCCGAGCCACACTGGAGTTCTTCAGCACCAGTCTGCACATCGACATCGACAAATACCAGGAGCAGAGAGCTTCAGGGATCGGTACAGCACACAAACACATGCACATGCTGCTGGGAATGATACACTAGTGTACTGCTTGCTGCATACTGCATGCTACATACTACTTTTTTAAAAGATGTATGTAATGCAGTATGTAGTAATAACTGTTTGAATAACAGTATTCTATATTGTTGACAAATGACCACAATGCAAATGCCCGCATTGCATTGTGGGATACACAAAATTCACACACTGTGTACAATACACTTTGGAAATAGTAGCAGTATGCTGTTTTGAACACACACAGATACTCAGTCCTGTGTTTAGCATTAACTTCAGAATGATTAACACTGCTGTGTGTTAATTACACTTTCAGCATCTGAAAAATTATTGAGTGTCTGGCGTGAAATGGAGCAAACTGCAGTCAGCTGTGGACAGGTGAGAGTGTGTGTGTGTGAGTGTGTGTGTGTGACGTCACATATGATGTGTAAGAGTAACACAAGCTAATATTTCTACAGGTATAACAGTGTGTTTAGTGTTAAACTGTGTGTGTGTGTGTGTGTGTGTGTGTGTGAGTCAGACAGAGGATGTGAATAAGTTGGAAGAGGAGATGATGAGTTTACAGACTGATATCGTGGACATCCAGAGACAGCCATGGAGGAGCGGAGAGGCCTTAGAGACACTGTACGACACACACACACACACACACACAACCATACAGTTAGCATGTTGGCTGGTCTAGAGGCAACATACTGACTAAAATGATAAATCAGTTAAAATGTCATAATCATTTTCTGTATTCGTGTTGACACCCCGTCATCTCTGATGTGTTGTGCAGTGAAGTGAAAGCCATGGAGTTATTCCGTAAACTGAGAGAGAAACCCAGAGGTGAGACACAGAGTCCAGATGTTCTGCTGTCAAATGTGTGACTGTGCTCTGAGAATCTCTGTGTTCTGTCTCCAGAGCAGCGCTGTGCAGGTGAATGTCAGGAGGTCATCAAACTGCTGGTCCAAGCCATTCAGTTCTATGAGAGGAAGTTACGAGACTTCTACACACACCTGAGGTGTGTCTCTATGATTCTATCTATGATTCATGAGCTCACACAGTTTTAGAACAGAGCTCATGCATGTGTGTTTGTGTACAGTAAGACGATGGCGTGTCGTCAGAGAGTTCTGGAGTTGTTACCGCGGGTGGAGGGGATGGTCAGCGCGATGGCGCAGAGTGAGAAACAACTTCTGCACCTGCAGGAGAAGAGACAGAAGGAACTCTGGAACCTGCTGAAAGTGGCCTGTGTAACACACACACACACACACACACACACTGCATACATACGGCCACTACATATGACATATAACTGTTTCTCGCAGTATGTGTACTGAGTAATATGAGTTTTCAGCGCATGGCTTACTGGATCATCTGCTACTTCTACCCAAATGTGCACTATGTTGTATATACTCAGCAATGTACAGTACAGGTAATACATGGTGACAGTGTGTTTTGTGTGTATTTTACAGAGTAAAGTCCGTAGTCCAGTGAGTGGCAGTCCAGATGGGGGTCGAACTCCTGCAGGCCCTCTCCTGCCCCACAGACCCCCTCATCCCACCAGCCTGCCCCAGACGTGAGTCCCACCTTCATATCAGACATTTAACAGCAGCGTTTAATTGAATCCAGTTGAAATATCAAAACAAAATGATGAGATTTATAGTGTTGGGTTTTTAAATGCTACATGATGTTTTTCTCAGACATTCTCATTATGTTTCTCTGTTTGTCATGCAGTTTTATCTTTGGGTTAGTGTCCAAGTTTCACATATAAAGTATTTCCTCATTATAGGTGTTTTCTCACGGTTACTTATGATAGAAAATGTTTTTGTTAAAGTTTGTAAACTACAGTTTGTACAGTATAAAAGCAATTACGTCTATGGAAAACCCAACTTGTGTGTGTGTGTGTTTACAGAGACGAGTCTCACATTGTGATTGAGGAGAGTAAATCATTCGAGAGTCGCCTGCAGAGTTTAGTACAAGAAACCATTCAGGAGACAGAGAGCAGCATGCAGGTAACAAACACATCAGACACACACACACACACACACAGATTATTTTCAGCATCACTTAATGGTGTCTGTCTCTTTAAATCTCTCTGTCAGATGTTGAGGGAGTGGGCGTGGCTGAATGGAGGACAGGATCTGACTTAATGTCACAAGCTGCCAATCAGCTCGTATGATATACAGTATCTGACAGTGAGACTGTTGTAATCATACACACCCACAATCCTCTACTGCCACCAGCTGGAGGAGTCATGATACTGCAGGCACTTCTGACTTACCTGGGCAAACGTTTCATGAAACCCCACTGGATTTGTTTCCTGTTGTCAAGACTCTTCTTCTACAGTTTTTATGATGTTATCTTTTACTTCTAATGTTAGTCAGTGTCTCTTTCTCCACATACATTCATAGTTTAGCTTCTCTTGGCTATTTTCTCAGTTTGATTGGACAGGCAGGTTTCTCTCCAGCGCTCTGCTGATGTCACAGCAGCTGTGGGTTTGCTGTCAGCTGCAGTGTAAACATCTCATTCTTCAAGAACAGTGTGATTGTGTTACACTGTGACAGATTCATGAATCAAACAGCTGAAGGTTTGACACACTGTAACATTCTGATGTTCATTCTTCTGCTGCTTAGAAATATTAACATCTGTTCTACTTCATTTACGACTGGATGCTAAAAGTCTGTGATCACCCAACAGCTGCTGAATGTCAGCATCTTGTGACATCACATCCTGCCTGTAAGAACATGAACTATTGACATGTAGTTTGAACCAGGGTCCTTTTTTATCTGACTGCAAGATTCTGCATTTATTGGTACAAATAAACCTACATATGTTGTCAAGAGAAAATCAAAGTGTTTAGTGTAAAATGTTCTTGTGTAATTCTTGTGTAAACTCTGAACAGTGTTTTTAAAAGAGAAAAAGGTTCCAATGAGAACCACATTCAGTAACAATCTTCTTTATTAGTTCCACATCACACAGACTTCTTGTACTTCATTTGTAACATAAACCAGAAAAGCTGAACTGTCTGCTCAACTCCAGCCCACAAAAGACAGATTTGATCAAATGATACGTTTTATAATACCAATTAAAATTCCACCTCAGATACGACTGCGTGTGTTACCTGGACTGAAGCCACATGACTGCTCAGGAACAGGAAACTGCAGCATTATCAGGCTATTTCAACATCAACAGAGAACCATTGTTATGGTAATGTTTTGGAACATGTGACTGGTGATCCTGTTTCTCATTGGGCGAGCTGGCTGCAGAGGAGTTTAGGTCAATTGCACAGTCTGTCTGTTGATGAGGAATTATGGGAAAAGGGGCATGTCTTTCTCCACAAGCTGACATCTGCTGTTAGCCTCCTGCTGTCTTCCATCTCTGCCCCTGGTCTTCTATCTTTACACCTCTAGCTCGAAGCCCATGCCCACCTTGTGTCCACCAGCATTGAAGTTCTTTGCATCGATCAGAGCAGATAGAGTGAGCTTAACACCTACAGAGAGAGAGAGAGAGAGAGAGAGAGAGAGAGAGAGAGAAATGTACGTTCAGTGTAGTTCATTAGTTTGTTATTCAGTTACTGTGGATTTAAATAACATCTCAAAAATGCACTAAAAGCTTTTCAGAGAAACGTTACCTGGCCGCAGACTCTGTGTGTAACCGACTCCAACCAGACTAGCATTGTTAACTTTGGCCTGCAGAGACACAATAAAGCTCAACAGTCGTTCACATTTCTGTGCAGAAAGTGATTTCTGTTGATATTTAAATTTGACACCCAAACAAACAGACACCCCCTTCACTGCTCCGCCCTCAAAATGATCAACATACTATGCAACACATAATGAATAAACAGCTGGCAGACACGCCCCCTATTGCTGATTAGTTATGGTGCTGTGGCGACCAATCCACTTAGTTTTTAGTGCTGTTTACACAGTCAGGACTATGTGCAAACGCAAGATTGTTTTTTTTTCAACACACAGATATTGAGCAAACATTCACAGAATCGTTTGGGTGTTTTCAATTTTAATCAGCGTTTTAATAAAGACACAAGCCTCTGAGTGAGACATCTGTGTGTGAGACAGGAGGACTGATGTTACTGACTGTTGTGTGTGTGTTCTTGTTTTTCTACCATTGTGGGGACCAGTCAACGGTTTTGGAAGGTTTAGGAGTACGGGATAGTATATACAGGTTGTACAGTATAAAAACCGTTTATCTCTACAAAAAGTCCCCCACAAAGCCTAGAAACCGTGTGTAAAGACTCACAGAGATTGAGGAATCTTTGTCCAGCTGGTATTTGGCAGCGATGCCGAAGCGTGTGTTGTTGCTACCTGCAGTCCAAGCCAGATTCACAGCCGTTTCTAACTGATTGTTCACCTTCTGATAGATGGAGCCTCCAAACTCTGTTCCATCATTACTGCAACACACACAACAGCACGATTATCTTCAGTTATTTGATCTCATGGACATAATGCTTTACTCTGTGTTTTCAAGCCCTTCACTCCTGTAATGTCACATATTGATCATCAGTGGACTGATGATCATCTCCACCAGCACACAGATCTCAGGAGCTTCTGAGCAGGACATGAGGATGAAGGTTCATCCTCCAGTTCATCTCCACATAATCCCAGTGGTAAGACTTCATTATTAGATCTCTTGTTACATTACGACTACATTAGTGGTACGTTTATCTGAGGTGTGAATAATCTGCTGTTTCTTACACATTTGTGTGTAGCTGGAAGTCTCCCGCCTTGTAGCCCAAAGCCAGGTTGTTCTGGGCAAGTCTGGACTTGGCCGTGTCGAAGGCCATCTGATAACCAGCTAACCAGCCCTCGTAACCCAGAACAGCTGCAGCATGAACTGTAGGTCCGGCCAGATCGAAATCTATATCACAGCCCACGTTCATGTAGTCACGCTTATAGCCCGTCTTCAGCTTAGCACCCTTCTTCCTGAAGATATCAGAGAGCAACAGAGAGAGGGTGAGAATGTTAGCACACGACTAGATTTAAACATGCTCTGAAGAAGATGTTGCTCATGAGTAGCAGCAAGAGTACTAATTAGAATTGCTTTACATCAACACATCTGTGTGTTCTGATTGGCTGTGGCTGGTTTGAGTTCTGCTGTGTTGACAAATAAAAGTGTTTGTGAGCACACAGTGTAAGGTGTGAGGAAGTGACGCACCCAGTGTTGGGCACAAAGGAAGTGTCCAGGCCCAGCTTCAGACCCTTGGCCAGCTACACAGAAACAGGACAAACATTACAGCATTATTCTGTCTCT
>JAZGTI010013438.1:0-14852 GCA_036877585.1 Botia kubotai
GTGATACAGGAGAAACGATACATCCTCTAACATTCATACGGATTACTTAAAAAGAGAATATTTGTTTTTGATTTGAATTGGTTTGTGTGAAAGTAAACATTTCAAGCTTTCTATACGTATATTCATTATGTATGTGAGGCACGTATTTACTGAGATTTAGGTTGTTTCATTTATGTGGTTGTGAAAAGAGATGACAGAGACAGCGAAGGCAGAGTGCGCACCCTGTCTGTTTTCTTCTTTTTTTTAAAAGCACAGGGCTTTATTGTTATTATGAGTGTATACAAATAAAAATAGACCCTTTACATATTCGAATAATGTATTGGTTGTATCTGTACGTTTAAAAATGACGGAGCATTGTACGTTCTTTTCCGCGTTATCATCAAAACATGCCTCAAAAGGCGCCGGCGGGATTGTCGACCCCAGAGGGTTAATCCCACAAGACCTGTCAGAAGCTTTTTACTTCAAAATCAAAATGATTTTTTTACAGTCCAAAAGTAGAATCTGTTTAGAATATAAACCTCAAAAACTAAAGGTATTACAGTTATGGTTTTGAAAAAAATGTGATTTAATTAAAAACAGTGTCACAATGCAAAAACATATATTTAAGTGTAAGCTAAACATGTTTTAGTGCAATTCACATTTTTGCTGAATCTCCTTTAATTTCTCACGTGATCTTTCAGGAACAGTAAAAGCATCATCAAATTTCATGTCAGCACATGAAGTTTGTCATTCATCTCATAATTACATACTGCAGTGAACTAAGTTTCCAGCTAAGATCAAGAGCTCTTAAAATATATATACGCACAATAAATATATTTTATATAATTTGTATATATACATTTCATTATATATTTTTATAAACTTTATCAGTGATAGCTGCAATCTATCACTGTTTTGGTTACCAATAAACAAAAATGTATTCAGTTATTGAGCAAGTACAGGACAGATTCCCCTGATTCGCAACGGTACATTTATAATAATTTATGGTTTGAGCTGTTGTGTCTGATTTTGCGGGAAATGTCTGTTAACAGAAAGAAGATGATCCGGCTACAATATCACGTCCGGGCACTAGAGCAGCATCTGTAGTTTGTTCCTACAGCAGTTTAGATTTAAACTTGTCATCTACGTTAAGATAACTCTGCAAGTAACCTGCAATTTTATGTTTCAAACAGGGATGCCGACAGAAAGACAAAAGTTACGGTTGCAGCTTTAATAATGTTAATGTAACGAAGAATCAGACTGGGATCCATCTGCAAGACAATTTATTAACAGGGTCGACAGGCAAGAATCACAAATGTAAAACACAACGTAGGTTAATCTGAGCGTAGTCGAAGAACAGTCGTGGGTCTAGACAGGCAGCAAACAATCATAAACGCTAGAGCAGAAACTAGGTCGGGACAGGCAGCACACAGCGATATCAACAAACAATCCAAAACAAAGGCGGGCAGCAAAGAATCAATAAACAATCCAGGGCATTGATCAGAATAAACAATTGGGGAAACCTTCAGAAACGCAGCACAAGGCAAACAAGACTTCGCAATGAGCAGAGGAGTGAGTCCGGTTTAAATAGTGTTGTGGTAATGGCGGCCAGGTGACAAACAGGAAGTAATCAGTTCTGATGTAGATGCATGATGGGATCTGTAGTTCGTTGTGCATACTGCTAGTACTAGTACGGTGAGGGCTCCCTCTGGTGGTGCGGTGGAGTGTGAGCTGGAGCCTCCACCGTGACAGTTAACACCATTTTTCAAAATGTTTTTAATGTAGCTTAAAATTAATGTTTGGGATGCCAGTGCCAAGTTTTGGTCTTGTGTCTAAAACCCTTAGAGAGTGTTTCATTATTTACTGTGATGTGCAGTGTGCTCTTCTCACGCAATGCTTATCTTCCTCCAGAAATGGGACTTTGTTCCCTTGCCTTAGAATCAAGGTCATAACCATGGGTAAATATTTAAGATTACCAGTGGCCCAGGTAAGTCACAGGGTTGAAAAACTCCTTTAGTATTGCATATGTGAAGAATGAGTGATAAACTTTTGACTGGACAGTAAGCTTGGCAGTTTAAGGCAGTTATAACCTTAAAATGTGGCATTAGCACAAAAGCACCTTTCAGTTCCAAGCCATATATCACATTTTATCATCTATTGAACTTTATCTGTACAGTAAACAGCTCTGCGTGGCAGCAGGTAAATGCAGGTCTTTGAACAGGTTGGCCCTGTTTGTTAGCGTGACTGTATAGTGAAAGGAAATGAGGGTTTGGTGTGTTCAAAGGTGCTGTGCGGGGGTGAAAAGTGCCTGGCTCTGCAAACAAATGCTTGCTTCACATGGATAACAGCCACACAATTAGTTCTGTTGCATAACACAGAATGAAGTAGTTTGGCTTCAGTTGAAACTTGTTAAAGCACACCTGACAGAAATGTCCTTTTACCCTTTAAACCTTATGATTACATTTAATCTCACCAACTAGAATGGATAGTATGCTGTACGTAAACATTAAGTAATGCTCAACACAGGAGTATTGTGATGTCATAGGATACACTGTTCCCACAAAGAACTTTGATAATATCATTTATTTGAATATAACATCTGTAAACAAATGATGACTTGTTCACTTTACTGGTGACTTTTAAACTTCTTGTGTCAAGGTGATTTGTGTGGAGGTATGAAGTCTCACAGGTGTAGATAATGACATTATGATCAGACATGTTCCTCAGATGTTTTTGTCAATCTGCAGTCCCTCTTTCTTTTCCTGCTGCTCTATCATCGAACCATCAACTTCATCACAGCCAGCTACCATTAAAACTGCAGACAGAACTGCTTTAAATATTTATTTCATATAAAGTCAGGAGATAAAATAGTCAAGAGTTGTAAATTATAAAACTGACTCAAGTGCAGACTTAAAACGATCACAAATTATTAACATACTAAAATGTGATCTATTTTTATATACAGTACATTTCTCCTATTTCAATAGCAAATAAAGTATAAATGTATTTACAAACCATAGAATAAAAGAATCTCAGAAAATATAAAGGAGTACAAAATCCAACAGAGATTAAGAATATTAGGTAAGTAGAATACGCAAAACTCATATAATAGTTTTGCCATTTCAACATTTGTATAAGCAAAACACGCTCCTATTAAGTTTCTCTTTTGCATAAAACGTTCACTGCATTGTAACCAGGCATGACGCGACAAGCATCCAGCGACAAGAAATCTCTACACTAAATGTAAAACGCTGTACTTTTTGACAACCAAAGGCAACACATTTTGTAATTTTACGTAACAGAACCAATGAAATTCCATTGTGGATTGGGCTACTCTGTTCAATTCCATGCTAAGAAAAAAAGTGACCAACCAACTGTCCTGTTGCTAGTCAAATTCGCACCTGGTTAACACAGTGTTAGCAAGAGAAAATCAGTACCAAACAACAGAAGCAAGTATGGAAGGGGAGAGGAGGAATTAAGCTAGTCGTTCTTAACCAGTCTTTTTAAGACGAGGAACAAGGAAAACGGTGCCGTCGGCTGTGTGCTGAAGAGAGAATTCACTGGGTGAGAAAGGCCTGCCCTGCTCGTCTCTCAGCATGCTGAAGACTTCCTGGTACAGAGTTTTCAACTGTTGTTTCATCTCTCTCAGACTGGCGCTACGTTTGCTTTTCTCCTTCATCAGACGTTCTTTCTCCTCTTTCAGTGAGTCCAGTTCGTACTCCAGGCCCACAATGTTCTCCAACTTCCGTTTGCGGCAATTCTGAGCAGCAACTTTGTTCTTGCCACGTCGGCGGATGTCTCTGATGAGGGCGAGCTGGGCCTCGTTGAGCTGGTGTTTGGACATCATCTCGTTGAAGTCGTCTACAGGCAAATTGATTATCATGTCCACGGTAAATGGGATCTGCAAGGCTTTTGCTCTCTGTTCATCACGCGCGAGCCGGCCTTCTGAACGTTTCTTTGCTTTGTCTTTGGTGAAGGGAGGTTTGGAGTATCCGCTGGCTTCTGCCAGCTCTATCTTTGGGCTTTTTACCTTCATCTCCTGTGACTGTGATTGGGATTTCTCACAGAGAAGCATTTGGGCTCCATTGCTGGGGTAAGCCAACGGGAATATCTCTGTGTAATCTGAATCTGCACTTCCCGGACTACCATCCATCTCATCTGAGTCAGAGTCACTAAAGCTGAAGGATCCATCTCCATGCAGGGACTTTCCTGGAGAGCTTACATAAGGGCTTGTATCCAGTGACAAACCAGAGTCAGAATCTGGGAATTCGGCCATGGGTTCTGGTTTTCCTGAGTTTAAGTTTCCAGGAGAGAAACTGTGTAGATCCATGAGGTTCACTGGAGGGTTGCTGGGAATGTCAGCCAACTGGCCGACCATATTCGTTTCATTGGATGTGAAGGGATTGGTGTTTCCTTTAACCTCCATCTCAGGATAAAAAACATCACAAAATTCCTCAGATCCAAACTTGGATTCCACATCTGGGCCACTCAGAATCATCTGACTAAGGTTGGGTGAGACCATAGTGTTGAAGGTTTCATCATAGATGTTGATGTTTTCAGTTGGACATGCCTCCCCATGGCTGGAAGAGAGATGGTTCATCGTGGGCAGGTATTGGCTGTAGTTTGTGTCCTGTGCTTCTTCAGAAGTGCTTGTGTTCATAAATCCATCCATAGTCAATGTCTCCTGCATCTGCATGCTGAGACACTGCTATAAAAGAAAAGAAAATCATGTGAAAACCATTAAACAAAGGGAAGGCATATAAAGTCGTGTTAAAGTTATACTGTTTTTGAACATTATAAACCAGCTGTAGAAAAAAGGAAAATGGTTACGTTCAAACAAAAACAAATGAGGTATACATAATCCCAAGTTGTCACAGTATGTGGTCAGAGAGGGTCATTTGGTTGTTGCTAGGAAACAGGTTTGTTCACACCCTTCATGTGGTAGAAACCAGAGTGCACAAAGAATTACCTCACAGCCTGATCTTGAACTCATGGGAAGGGATGCATTGCTTTTCCACTATAGATGTGTATAGCAGGATCTTCTCTGACAAGATGACAATTAATACTCACCAGTACAATTGTCTTTGTCAGGTAAATAATACAGACTTACTCTCTAGCTGGCCAGTATCTTATTTTGGAACTGCAACAATGCCTGATTAAATCTTACTGTGAGTATAGTAGCGTTGATAGACATGACTGACAGAAGTGACATGTGATGGAACCCTCGGCTGAATAAAACATCTGCTGTGTCGCATCTGCTTATAACTTTTACTTCTGTGGAAAATTTACCATCAGACGTTTGTCTACATTGCCAAAAGTGTTGTTTCCTTCAACTCTGTGCGGCAACACGTGGAATATTCCCACATTGAGCCACTTAAACTAATACGAGGAAGATGATCTTTAAGAGTCTTCATGTTTTTAAATATGCAAGTAAATAACTGTTGTTATAAGAACAGTATATATGTATAAATAGAAAATGCAAAATTCAGTTTTATTCAGGAATATGTGATCAGATCTAGCACTCCCTGTGCTCTAAACAGGACAACCCATATAGTAAATGAATGGATAGGTGAAAAGTTCCAGAAACTTTCTCGACTCACACTTGATTGGCATGTTTTCTCTACAGTTTCTGGGCTATGGGATTGAGGTCTTGTGAATGGATTTTACCTGCAACTCTGGCAGAGAGAGCAGCTCCATCCAGGCCTCATCTAGAGAGTCTGGCAGCAAAGCATTCTGGGTAAAGATTGGCATGTCCGGCGAGACCGTAAGATCTGTCAATGGAGGAACGGAGGAATCCAGGCAAGTTGAAGCTGGCTACACATAAAACCAGAAAGGAGAAGTATTTTAATCCAAATACAGAAGTACATTCAAATGTAATGTTGCTATGGGGTGTGAGGTGTTGGATGGGTGGTACGTATCCCATAATTACCTCATCTAGGGGAAAAGTCTCAGCCAGGAGCTGCATACACTCATCGAATGACATGGCATCTCCTTCCCCAACAAACACACCATTCTGCACGGGTATAGTGAAATACATCCAAATGAAACCATTGAATCTACTCACAGTATAAGACAAACATGTAAATACTGGTCCTGTGTGGAAAGAATACTGTTATTTTTAATCATCATGTGCTGGTTTATATTATATTGAAATCTGTGTAGCTTTCACTTGGCCGGGAGTCTGGATGTCTGGAAGTGAGTGGTATGGTAATGTAGTTCAATTATCTGGGCTATGTTAACCACATCATTGTTCTAGCTCTATACTCATATTACGTGTTAACAATTGTTTTTGTGGCTATTTTTAATTCTCCTGAAAAACTGAGGAGACAATTGAGAACTCCATTATCTTTAGATATAAAATTTTTCCCTAGATTTAGGTTTATCAAAACAGGTAAACTGGTTGACTGTTGACTGTTTGATTCCTCACAGAATTAAAATGACAAAGTACTTCTGTGAAACACTGTGTTTGTGTGTGTGCTGCCCATTTCATCGAATTGCATATACAGTGAAACCTTAGCACCTGAGTTCCAGTAATTATGCCATAGCAGCAGTTACCAAGCAACTATGCAGCTGCACCCTGTAATATGAGGGAAGGGTGATGCCTGCCTGCGTGTGTGTGTGTGTGTGTACGATAGATGGCAAAACCTCTTTATTTGTGACTGGGGCAGGTCTTGTGGTGCTCTGGTGTAATGTGTATGTGAGTGTATACAGGACATATATAACAAATTTAGACACAACCAGGCCTCCGGCCTGCCTGTGATTGGACAGATTCATGCCCCTATACCTGTGTGATTTGGGTATTTGTGGTGTTAGCCTGCTCCAGTGCGCTGTTGATCGGAGAAGACCGTGGCACAAACTCCCCCGTCTCTTCATCCAGTTGAAGCTGTGCGAGGAGAGCTTTCTCCTGCTCTCTTAAATGCTGCTGCCGTTTCTCCTCCTCCTTCTCTTGCTGTCGCCGCAATTCCACCTCCTTCTGTCTGTGGCTGAAATCAAAGACTTCCCTCGCTGCACCAAGGTCCACGTCCTGTCTCCACAGGATATCTATCAGTTCCATATCCTACAGAAAAAAGATCACAGAGGAGATGAGACGCATACAGGGCCTTGGCGCGACCACACCCAAGTCGTCTCTGTGGGATCTGCTGACATTGATTAAAAGCCAAGCCCACACACCCCAGCACAAACACAATGTGACCATCAATGTAATGACAAAACTGTATGAATAATAGATTCTTCTTCTTTTCATTCCATTTCTGAGAATTACAACATCACACACCCACCGACACACTCATGTAAACACACACACTGCAGTTTGTTAGTGATGAGAATTCTGGCTCTTTTAAGGGAGCCAGATGATTTGGCTCAGCTCCATAATAAGAGCCGGCTCTTATGCCTCCCAAACACCTAATTTTAGTACTATTTCAGCCAGATTTAACAATATTTTTACCTATTATTGATATATGTGCATATATAGCACTTCAATTATACAAATGTAATCATACTAAACCTAATTATTTCCAGAATATCTTATAAGATGTCAGATAAGGTTCTTAGTACACCCTGCCCGATATGACATTTTTAATTTATAACTTTTACAATCTCTTGGTTTCTAAGCAGTAATTTAAGATGACATTTTCACCACTCTGCTCAGCCACACCCACTCCATGCAGTATGCACCGACTGAATGCTGTGTATATGTGTGCAGCACAGGGAAGCACCGGGACAATACAGCCGTATGCACACACATCAACACAACATTTAATTAGTGCATGGTGTGTGTATTGTAAAAAGATCAAATACTTACTTTCTTGTATTCATTTATAAAAGAAAAATAAAATCAGTTTTCAGATGGGAGCTGAATCCCATCATTTACTTAAAAGAGCTGAAGGACACATCCCTACAGTTTACTGCTGGACTGTATCTGGGGAGATGACATGTCTTTGCAGTGCAGCCATATTCTGTACTCTTAATTGAAACAAATTTTGGTTGTTCTTTTATAATTGCTTAGCTACATGATTATATATAATCATAAAATTATTAATACATATATAATTACATATTTTATAACAGTGTTCATACCTCTGATTATTTGTAAAATGTTATAATAGTGTAAAATTTCAAACTTATTTGTGACTGCATTCACTGTGAGCAGAAAGAAAACTTGGTGACCAGTTACAGCATTTAAAAACTTCTGCTACAAACATTCATATAAACATGAACCTTAAACTTGATGATGAGAAACCGCACAGACATGGCATGTGTCATCCGCTCTTTAACATTTACACACAAGCTCCTCACATGTACTGTGTATACACTGTATACTGCACACTGGAATGATCTATTCTGTGGTAGAACACAACATGTTTTTACAACATTCCTGAGAAGTACACTCCACAGATCTGGAGGAGTATACAGTGGATCCTGACTGACCAATCAGCAGCCGGGAATGAGACACCACCCGTCATGTTATAAGTGTACAGATGTCTCAGATCAGGGTCTTTGTCAAATACAAGGACAGAGAACAAAAACATTTAGTCTAGTTTGTGACCTTGTTACTGGTGTATGTTGACATGATTTTGGTAGAAAAGCAGACAGAAGTAAAATTTAAACATCCAAATAAAAGTGCTTCTTTCTTTGTTTATTTTGTGTTTAATTGTGACAATACCATTAAATAAATGTATTAAATTTGTGGATTTCAGAAGATGTAAAGGGTAATTTATACTGTGTTAGTAAGTAGTGACTGAACCAGTCCAGTAATGAGTCCAACAGTTTTAATGCAATACTGAAACATTATTGTATTAACAAAGTTAATAATTTGTAATTTAACAGTCATCGATCACCCTGAATTTCAGTTGTATGGAAAAGAGCAGCTTTGTTATTTTAATAATAACTCCTTTTGTTCTCTAAACAAAAGGCGAGACATGAAGTTTTGAATCGTGAGGCTCTTTAAGAATTACAAGAATGTGTAACTAAACGTAGACTGCTGATTGTTTAATGAACAATATCTGAAAGCATTTTTTAACCCCCTCTCGCATGTACTTACAGAAGAAAAGCATCGACCTTCTGAAGCACTGCATTAATCTGTTTATGAGGTCACAAAGATCATGTCGAGCATGTGACTCCAGATCTGTAAAAATCTGCTTCCGATATAGTTTCACATCACAAGGCTGAAGGGACTGTACAGACAATAAGTGTGTAACTGAGAACAAGAACTTCACAGCTGTTGTTTTTTACAATTCAATCAGTCATCAGAGCTCTGTTTGTTAGATTTTATAATAGAACCAAATGCAGTAAGACAGAGTTTTCACTTTAGAACTACAGGCCTGGTTAATGAAAGTTGATTAGTTGAATTATTTATAGCTGTTATAATTTAATAATCATTCATTTTAAGTCAAATGTTCCACATTTAAATGTTTTTAAGTTGGCCAAGCAATGATGGACCCCTTCGGTCAGCAAAGGAAAGCTTGATAAATTCAGACAACAAAAAATATATAAATAAATAAAATGAATGAGTGATTTCATAAACATGGTTTGCTGGAGTGGATCAGATACTGGCGTCACAGTGGCCTCCAGACAGCAGCATGGAACAACAGCCTCCCTTTGAGTCACACACACACAGATAACAGAGGCGGAGCCAGAGAGATGATGAAACATCTAAACAACCGCTAAATGGGCCCCTCTCACGAAAAGACAGACTGGACCATCTCCTACTGCACACACACAATCTCTCTATTCCTCTGCAATGAAGGATGAATGGAAAGTGTGTTTCACATTGTTTGGCTTTGGTGTTTTTCTTTAAACAGTGTCTTTCAAACAAACTGTTTACAAGTGTATTACAAAAGCATGTGTAACAAATCCAAAAACACTCAGTTCAAACACACAATCAAAAAAATGATTCCAGCTCAATACCTGTCTGTAATGAACAGAATGAAAATGAAGGCATGATTCACTGATCATCTCCTCTGCTGCAGTTCATATTCTTACTTTCTGTTTAACCTGCTATTAAATCCTTGCATCATGTTTGACTTCACCCTGATGCTACACACCATCGGTTCTTGTGTCGTAAGCCTAAAAGGGACAGCCCATCAGATTAGAGAGCAATAGGGGCAGACAAGACAAGTTTTTTACATATGGTTCTTTTATCTTATTTTGTGTTTTACATTGAAATGTTTAATGTCCTTACTCCTGAAAAGACTCCAGACTCATAGGTAATGTACTGTTTGGTTTGTATCATATTAAAAAAGTTTATTTGAGCTGGTATATAACTGGTCAAAACCCCTATACAAATACTGAATATGATATCAGTGTGTTGTGTGACCACAGCTTAAGAGCTCTGAAGCGCTGAAAAGGGTGAGATTTCAAAATGGTCACTTGAAAGTCATTTATTAAATAAATAAGCTTGGTGAAGCTGTGGTTAAAAGTGAAATTAAAATAATTTAGAACAGTTGACAGTAACCACTGACTTGCATGGTATAAAGAAAAAAATCTATGAAAGTCAAAGGCTATCAGCAGCTGTTTGGTTACATACATTCATCGAAATATCTTCATTGTGTTTAACAGAGGAAACACATACAAGTTTGGAATGATATAAGACTCAGTTAATGATGACTATTTAAATTTCAAGATTTTAAATTAGACTAATTTTGTAATCATTATGTAAGTTTAGCTACAGGACCCCCCCTGTGAAACCAGAGTTGCTTATTAAAACTGCAAAGTTTCCTGATAAAGAAGAGATTATTTTTCAAGCCTGTTTCACTTCCTGTTCCTCTACAGACTGCGGTAATGTGGAATGTACCACTGTAGGAAGAGAACTCCCTGTTCTTGTTTCTGCCCAGACAGATGATACTGCACGTAGTCAGTGTTAAACCTGTTCATCAAACTCTCATTTTCATTCACTGTCCATGTTTCTAAAGCAGGTCAATAGACATAAGTCACAAACACGTTTAATGACTGTTCTGGAGATGGACAATAGTGACTTTCTTTAAATGGTCTGTAGTTGGGGGTTGAGGGGGGCAGACCTTCTAAACATATCTCCTCACTGCTGAGTGGATGCAGGAAGGCCCACTTATTAAAATGCTGTGCCATGCCCCATAAACCCAAGGCTCTTCTGTCAAAAAATACTAATAAAATGAATGACTTTATACTGTCTTCAATAAAAATGTAAAAACACATTAACACAACTGCATGATAATTGATCAAATATGCTACAAAATCTGACTTTAAACTGATTTATGAGTTTCACTTCAAAAATCTATCAACGCATTTTCACACAGTTTTAGTAATACTTTATACTAATTAATAAAAACATCTTTAACATTTAAATGGAACATTTAAATAACTGAAATATCATAAAACCTTGATTAATTAATATAATAATCACTTCATTAATTCATATTTATTACTCCTGAATGCGCATGCATTTACTGAGTTTGTGATCTTAAGCAAGTGTTACCAAAATGTTTCATTAAAACCCAAGATCTTTTCAGCTGGCAGAAGGAATGACACTAACTATGATAGAGAATAATCTTTAAAAGCTGAGGATAACATCTGTACATAAGGCTGAAATAAACAGCCACATTCGAGATTGGAGCCGCCTGCTATCGTACAAGGCGCTGGCTGTAAGTGCGCGTGCGCAGAGTCATGATGTGGTTTGCACGCAATAACATCAAAGTGTAATGAAACAGCTCAATGACAGGAGTTACGCTGTGTGGCCGCTTCTCATCGCTTTACTGGCCATTCAGAACCGCCATTTCATTTTACATTTATTTAGATATATCTTCCTTCCCTGTGCTTATTGTTTAGGACGGCCCAACTTCAATGACTCTGCAGAATTTTGGGTGAAAACACAAGATAAGCGACTGGATGGAGGAAACGCCTCCTTTAACATGGAATATATTTAATAAATAGGACTACAACCATTTCAGTAAAACAACGTAACAATAATCAAATTCTAAGATAAATGTTTCGTGTTTACTATTATCTGTAAACTTTTAAATATGGATCACAATTAAAGCTATTGTCACATGGAGTGAAGTTGATTGCGTTCTTGTAACACGTTTAAGATCTGTACAATAAACACCATTACGTCACTTACACTAAACAGGTCCAAAGGGCAAAGAGATAAAACATCATAATCTGCTGAAAAACTCGAATCTTCTAATTTTCAATTAGTATCATTAGTATTATAAACCAGAAACATTATTTATTATAACACACTTTGAATTATTAGGAAATAATATGTACCTGCTGGCTTGAGTGCATTTTAGGTAATTCAATTTCCATTGTTTCTGATAGATTATCTCTCCTTTTTGTGGCGTAACTCCTTTTTCGGTTTGTTTGTATGAATCCTTCAGAGTAAAACAGAATAAAGCTTGTAATAAATACGTTGGATTGTCGTTGCCATACGATGCACTTCTACAGGAAACGCTGTCTGTGGAGTTACGAAAATTTACGGAAAGCCCCAGTCATTTTGATGGCCCCGCCCGCCGCCACGCTCACCAATAGGAAGCGCCTTCAGACATGCGGCGTTATACGCCCCTTTTCGCCCTCTGAATAGGCTTGAGAAAACTACACAGAACAGAACCCTACAAAACCTTGACATTTTATTTAACAGCACCTCTATAGCTGTACCTTTACACGCCCAACACTTCTAAAAACACGTGGTTGTCGACCCCTGGTGGGGCGTAAAATACTTTTTGCAGTTTTTATTATTGTGGTGCAGTTGTTGAGGAGCAGATTACTGCACCTGCTCTGCACTCAACAGAAACAGAAATAATTATCAATAAGCATTATTGTGACCTATGGCCTGTTCTGGTTCTTTGCACAGGACCTCCACAACAAAAAGACAGTAAGAGCCCATAAAAAACAGGTTCAAAGCACACGTACCAACCCGCAGGATGTGAATCTCCATCGGTTAGATAGCGACCCCTGCAGTTCTGTCTTATGCTGTTCAGTCTGTGAGTCTTTTTCTAGTGTGATCAATCTTTAACCATTTCAATGTCCATCTAACCAATTTTTTGGTTAAAGCAGTTTATAAGTAATAAAACATAAAACCAGAGAAAATTTAACTTTGGTTAAGCAAATAGATTACTGAGTTGGTTTATGTGTCTCACTGAAAATGTTTTGAAAGTGATCAGTTTGAAATGATCACCTGACAACCTGTATTATTTTTGTTAATCTTGTTAGAACGTCAATCCTTCCGTCAATCCATTCTTCTGTCACCGGAATAGGCTGAATTTTGTGATGACGTATCTCCACACCAAAATGCCATTAAGACTTGGGGGTGTGCTCAGCTTAACAAGCAACAACAAATGGTGACGTTACACATTCATAACCATGCCCTAGCAACCAATTACAAAACCCTAGCAACCACCTTATTGATCTTCATTGAGAAAGGTGATAGGCATCAGAACAGGTGGCCTCTTTTGACTCAGTGTAACGAAGAGGCTGAACCCTGCGGATCCATTTGCAGTATCTTTAATCGTGGTCAAAACAGGCAAAGGTCAGAACACCGGCAAACTGAGCAATAGGGGTTAGACTAGGCAAAAACGTTGAACAGGCAAAGATCAGGACTGGCAGCAAACAATCAATGTTGATATCCAAAACAGTAATCAAGGCAGGCGGCAAAATACACAGAATACATGAATGCAATGAAAAACGCTCAGAAATGTAGCCGTGACAAAACAAGTCAAACAGAGAGGAGAGTTTAAATAGACTGGCTAATGAGGTTTAGGTGAACCAAACAGGAAATTCAGTCCTAGGTGTGGGGCTTGTGGGAAATTAAGTCCGAAACAGAATTAGTACTCAGGCGACGGTTCCCTCTGGTGACACGGAGTAGGCGGAGCGGAAGTCTCCTCTGTAACACTCAGACTGGCAAGTACTCTTTAATATCACATTTAGAGAACCCTAGCAACCAACATGAAAAAGCTGTATCATAGAGACATGGGAGTTTGATTCAGACACATTCAGTCTATTCGTTTTACCCTGTTCACTGTGTACACCCTAGCAACCATTTGCAGTGCACTAGTAACCATTTAATGAAATTAATAAGCCATATCTATCATTTACAACATTGTAGGGACTAGTGTTGTCATGATACTGGAATTTCTAACTTCGATATGATACCTTGAAAAATATCGATATTCAATACCATTTTCAATGCCACGGGGAAAAACTGCCACAACGTTAAGGTAAAAAAAATTTTGTTTCTTTAATTTAAATATAAATATATCACAAGTCTAGAACATGAACAAAAACATCTTGAGGTAGTGCACTTGTTTCAAAGGCTCTACCAATAAAGTGCTTAAGTTAATGGTAATAGATATTTGTTAACATTAACACATGAATTAACAATGAAAAAATACTTCTAAAACATGTTAATATTTTTAATTTGAACAAGAGCTAATTTGAATTAACTTATGTTAACTTATATGTTATCAAAGTTTAATAAATACTGTAACAAATGTATTGCCCATTGTTTATTAATGTTGGTTAATACATGAACATGTATATGATGAACAGATTTTGGATTTCACATATAATTTTGGATTCACATTTATTCATTGATCAACGCACATAAACAGAGCGCTATAGTAAATACGCATGCGCAAAGGTGCATCACATGCAAAAACAAACCTCATTGGAACGACATAAGAACACTCGTATCAACAACAACGCTTGCATATCGGCGTGCTTGTGTCTTTTGCCTTTCCGTGTTCATATGCCTCAAATCTAAAATAGTTGCAGTCAGCACTTCCGATGTGTTCTTTCTCAACCAAAAAGGCGGTCGCGGCCCCGCACTCGCATCTTACTAACGCTATTTAGCCAGAGCGAATGAGAGACAGACACTGCCGTCACGTGTGCTGTGTGTCAACTCG
>JAZGTI010013439.1:0-14850 GCA_036877585.1 Botia kubotai
GTTGTAAAAAGTGCTATAGAAATAAAATTGAATTGAATTAAAGAGCTGTGAGCATCAGTAATGAGTCACCCATCCAAACGCAGTGTGTGTGTTGTTTTCAGACCCCATGAGTTTTACACTGGGCTGCTAGGGAGCATTGAAACCAGTGTTTTATGTCATCAGCACTACGGCTATATCATACTGTAGGTTCCTGACACTTCTTTTAATTTCCCTCTCTTACCTCAGCTCCATAACGCTGGTAACATTCCCCGAGGGAAAGATACGTCTGATGTAGTTGAAATCTCCGACGAAAAGGCTACCGTCAGATCCGCAGGCGAGAGCCACTGGGGCCAGCAGCTTGTTGCCATCGGCCTGACCGTTGCAGCTGGGGCAGGAGATACTGCGTCTGCGCCCGTTACCCATAATGGTGCCGATCACTGGGGGCTGCTGGGAGATGAAGACATTCTCCCCATTGCCTTTGTACAGGATCCCTGTAAGACAGCAGGGAGACAGAGCTGCATGACTGAGGTGCTGTATTGTATGATCACATTGTGGGAAACTGTGAAGAGACACATTTAAAAACTCATGGTCTAATAAATATCCACAGCTGTTATTTTGGATATGCAAATAGCCTTTCACATATACAAAATACATAATCCATGACAATTTTTTAGAAATTTATGTAGAAGTTCTAATTTGTAAAGAACTTCTAATTTGTCTTTTGAGTTGACGCGCTTATCTCAAGCGATACAGTTCCAGGAACAGTACATCCTGCAGAATCCTGAGGGTAGACTTTGCTTAAGGGCACAATGGTGATCTTTTACTACTAGACTACACCAAATCAGGCTTGCAGTAATAATGAGGCTCATGTGGAATCTGTGCCTGCAGAAGCCGACAAGAAGCTTATCAGATTGCCACTAAATCGGAACACTCATCCTCTGCCTCCTGTATTATTATTTGATATATATTTTGGCTAATTTGATGATGCTTTCAGTTACCAATTCATGCACAGCGTTCTCAGCATGTAACATGTTTTACGTATAATTCTGCAGACCACCAAAAACAAAGAAAAAAAAAAATATATATATTTATATAGTCAAAATATATTGCGGTTTAATTAATACGAGAGAAAAATAAATTAATTATGCGACATCTCATTACCGCTATAATAACCTATACATCTCAACACAGACTAGAACTTTTTATCCAATTTAATATTTTACCTTTTAATCCATACCTTTGCCAAACAAGGATATTAAATTATCTTTTATACTTGTAATTATATAATTAGACAATTATAGAAATAAACAAGCAACTATATCTAACTAATGATGCCAGTAATAAGGAAAAAGAACCCCTTTCATATCTTAAGTATTAGCATTTCACAAGCAGTAATTAATTTTTGGCTTTGAATAATTTTTCTCAGATAATTTCTGCCTTCTGAAAGAATAATCAAAGGGCGTTGCAGGTTTAAAATTGGTTCACAAAACTGTCCGCTTTATAGCAACGTATCATTGTGATAATTCCAGCACTAATGTATTCAGCAGTGAGAGAAGGGCAATCTGGCTGCAGTTCAGAACTGATAAAACAGCCCAACACACACTGCCAGAATAATTATACGGCACAGACAACTCGATTTAAAAATCGATTTAAAAGATTCATTAGATCACATGATTAAAATGTGTTGGGTGCAACAAACTAAATCTAAGAAAAGAAAGAAAATTAACTTGTTATTATTGCTCCTTATGTATATAAATACCACATGAAACCTAAAACCCACTTCACACACTATTAAAACTTTTCACAAAATTGCACTACTGCTGTTGATTATATTCTTAGTCATTTGTAAATTAGTTTGTGTAAAAAAATGTGTAAAAAAGCTTTTAGTCTAAGGTGAACATTTATTTTTTAAAATAATGTAGAGCCAGTATTACAACCTAAACTGGTCTCGTGTTCTTTAGGCCTGGATAGCAGCAACAGACAAGTGTCCAGGCTGACAGACCAGCTAAGACCAGGCTGGTTTAAATTGTTGTTTTCTTCAGGGAGTTACTAGACCATAACTGTGTCACCTTATAGTCTGTGAACAAGTTATTACCTGTCTCATTGTGATTAAAGTTATTTCCTGTTTCTCCGCATCTCAATCTCTGATCTGGCTAATACACCCTGGATAATCTCATAGCCACAGCAACTGTGAATTGACGAGCCTGTAAGATCTGGTCTGTGTGGAAAATGCATGTGTGAGTTTCTTTCTCAGTGTCACCGTGTATGTATGCGTGTTAAAGAGTGAGGCCACAGGCTGTGGGTTTGGGCTGTGTGATGAGCTTGCATGGCCCCGGGTTTGGATTTGATAGTTGTCGTTGTGCTTTAAGATTCTGCCTGAGGACAAATTGTAATGGTTCACTAATAGCAACTTGAGTTCGACTTTACGCGAACCCCACCAGACTCTCCATGTGACTAGCTCACTCCTTAGATAGCATAACTAGTACTTTTAAAGCTTTTCTTTGACAAGATTTACACTACAAAAATATTTACACTACAAAATAGCGTATATAAAAAAATATATATACACTATAAAAATAAGACCTGTTAAAAAGGCCAATCAATAATAACTAAAGTTTATCCAGTGTTATGACCAATGCTTTAATGCTGTCTTGATTCCCTTGATCTCTTGAGTTTATTTTACTGTCAGGTTGTACATTACCTCATAAAAATTATGATTTCAAGTCAAAACATGCTCTAACACTTTTCTTGTGGGAAATCTTCAAAAGTACTTTTAAAAAATACCTTACAGAACTTCTAGTCAACTTTTTAAGAAACATGACCACGGTATCCTACAACATGCAGGAGAGATCAAGCCTCTGGTTAGCAATAAGTCAGCACATGGGGGGGTGTTTTATCAGACCCTGGAGTGGAAAAAAGGTATGGAGATCTGGAAGAGGCTTTTGATCTTTCTTTAATGCTGGTTCGGATCAAGGGGGGCACCAGTAGAGGAGGGCCAGCAGGAATCATCACTAGCCCACAATTATAGACAGCGATATTTTCATTTGATATAAAAGTGAATTGCAAATGGTTGAAGATAAGCTCATCGGTATCTTCACATTTAGTAAATGCGTTATGTGTTGCTGTTGATTTTTAATAAACCACTAATAGGTTCCAATAAAATACTTTAAAACAAGTATGTTAATCATCACCATATTTTAAAGTTTATTGATATGACTTTGATATGAGTCAGCAAGCCTTTGAAATTTTCATAACAATGCAGCTAAGGGCAAAATATAATTTAACTGAATACCTGCTTTCATTGTGGAAGCAAACATTAAAGTTTAACAACATTTGAAATGTAAAGTGTGTGTTTCTTCAGCATGTTTTCTCCGTTTATTTGCTAACAGGTCAATACAGCATGAATGTAATAAAACAAGTGAGGGAAAGTTTCATTTAGCAAACAAGAACCACGGCATCTTAAAAACAAGATGAATTACCCAGCAAGAACCTCACAATATCTGGCCTGACACTTACAAAAAGCTCAAAAATGAGGCATTTGTGAGTTGAATTTCACATTGATATTCCCGGCAGACTCTTCCATTTACATTCTTAGCAAAAGCAGAAAAATCACATTAAATGGCACGTAGCAAGACAGAGAGCCGAGGATACATGACACCTGCTAAGCTAGGCTTCAGACTTTAAAACAGCATGCTGAATTTAATGGGGTTGCTGGCTCCTGGTTCTCTTCAAAAAAGCAAACAAGATGAACAAGAAACGAGATGAAGGGCATCAGGGAGAGACGAGCGTTTCTCAGACAGAGCAGAAATAACATGTGCCACCACAAACTGCTGTCATCCACTCTAAGTGCTAAAATTGGAGTCCACCACAAGACTCCTGTCAACTGTGAACTCCACTAACTTCCTACTGCCTACTTACAACCCCTCCACCCAGAGCAAAAAGGAAGAAAGACGCTTCACTCTAAAACCTGGTGGACTGAATGCTGGTTTTCTAAGCAGCAGCCTTCTAAGGAAGTATTTTGAACACTGTGGAACCTCGTAAGTGAGCGATTTTGGATGCCCTTCATAGAGAGCAGCTCCGTATGGCAGACACTAGACCCTGCATGAGACTTGCAATGGATTTCGATGGAGTTTGATGTTAGCATACTGGGAAGGGAGCTCATCTAGGATGCTGCATTGGTAGGCATACTGCTAGCTTTTGGAACAGCGCAAAGGGGTTTAGTGAGAATGTGGGTTTCTGTGTGTGATTGTTGGAGAGGGCATTTATTTGCATTATATACAGTATATGTGTGGCAGAGATAAGAATGGACAGAACCAAAGACATTCAAGAAGGTGAGAGGAAGTTTTCCTCAACTCGTTGAGCTAAAGTGTGCAGGTGAACTCAAAGTGTCTAAGTCAATAGAGTGTTTGTTTGAAAGCGCCCAAGCGAACACAGTTAGATGCTTTTTGAACGTTGCTTTGAAAACCGCGGGGTGTTAGAGATGGGGTGGGGAGGTGGGTCTTCAAAGCTTCACTTCAAAGGATGACTTCATACTGTGCTCCCTAAATTATTCACATCGGGCAACGTGCTGGAATTCTGCATCTAGCGCCTCTGTGCGCTAATTATGAGTGAGATCAATGACGCCATCTTAAGCCCCCTCTCGGGTGTACTTGGGCACCAGTCCACGCAGAAGCCGCATCGCTGTCTAAACGTCCCCATAAATCTCAATATACCTCCTAGTCTGATCAACCACCCACCATCGATTAAGCCATTGAGCGAGGGTTTGGCCGGAAGAGTGAGAGGCCAGAGGGATGGCAGTATGGGGGGAAGGTGATGGACGGGGTGCATTTTGAACTACTTTCAGGCCACTCGGTAGCAATGCTCTGTTAACAAAGACAAATTAGACAAGAGAGGCATGCTGAGGGCCTTGGGAGAGATCCACGACCTTGACTTCAAACCGAGCTTCTCCGAGGGAGGTAGCTCTGGAAATACACACATGTATACAAAAACACATTTTCGACGGCTAATTGGAGCCATGCACATCGGCCCGCTCTTTCATGCAAATAACTTGTGGTTGTATTACAGTAATGAAATACACTCTGCACCTGTTTGATCTACTTTACAAGAGGCTGGGAATAATACTGCGAGCGGATACACAAACGCCCACACGCAAAACAACGACTGTCTTCAATTACACATTTTGAGATTATGACAGGGCCCCAAATCAAGAGCGGCCTGCGACGTAGGGTGTACCGCATCACTTATTCAGGCATGCTGACAGACAGCCCTCAGCTCATAATGATCGTGTGTACATGTTTCTTTGATATGTGTGACGTGTGTTTACATATACATCCAGCAGAGGGGGGCAGATCATGAGGGGAAAGCAGTGATTTGCCAATAAAGGCTTGAATTGAAGTTTATAGCTGCTGTGTTTATGCTGGGTCAGAAACTGGATAAGATTATAGAGCTTGAGCTGTACTCTACCCAATTTTCCTCCATTTACGCCTCACAAGCCATCTGTCACTGCCTCTTTGTCTTTCTCTCACTGTAGCATTTCATCTCTCTTCTTCTACTCCTCTTCCTTTGTCTCGAATCACCTTTCCTTCAATCTCGGCATCCTCCGGCAATGTTCAGTTGTTATTCTTGGTTTTTCTTTGCTGGGAATCTGATAAAACTGCACATGTTACGTATGTAATGTTATGTTTAAAAATAATATTAGACTGAAAACGGTGTCGTCTTAAAAATACTCTATTACGTATTGGCTTTCTGAACATTTGTTTATGGGCCTTTGGTATTTTAAAGCAATACATTATTTCCTCACAGGATTTGCCACTCTTCGCAGTCATAGCCACTGTGTCAGCTAATCTGAAAAATATAAAATACTGTGTTGGAAAAGTAGCAATAAATCTTTGTAGAGCCGCATGATATGTTTGTGTGTGTGTGTGTGTGTGGGTGCGAGAGAGGAAAGAGAGTGAGATTAGTGGTCATCGAGTATTACCAAAATCAATTTAATTTAATCATTTTGCCTCTCCCTGTTTGTTCATTTCTCACATCTCTCTGGCATTTTTTTGCCATTAATATTTCATGAACTAACTCCTTCCCGACAGGTCCAGAGTCAATTTGAATAATGGGAAAACAGTGTGTTTGGAGTCAGGACAAAACTAGTAATAAGCAGTAATGTTTTTTTTGTGTGTCACACACACAGGCTGACAGTGCACTGCAGAGAAACAAGGAGGAAACTGTAAATGTGCTCTCACTCAATCACGCACTCCGTCTTTGAAGATTTTCTGACTGGAAGTAATTGCGGTCCCAAAGAGAAATGACTGAATCTCTCTCTCTGACCTCCTGCCGTTAGGTGGAGGGAGGGGAGGTACAGTCGCCAAACACTGACAGGGCCTGATAAGGGCAGATGAAAGGAATCAGAGGCTGAGGTGGTGAGCGAGGGAGAGAGGATGCAGGTAAGCCCCCTAGGCAGTGATGGTCCACATCAGAGAGAGAGGTGCGGCCGGCTCATGGTGCAGGGCTTCACAGTTGCATTACATGCTTGCACATGACTAAAGCTAAACTCAATGGGATTTAGAAAGGCCAGTCCATTCTACTGCAGGGGAATTTGCTGTGCTGGAGTGTGCGAGTGTTTGTGTGTGTGTGAGGTGAGGGTGCAGCGGCCTTCAGATAAAAATGAAAGAGAAAGTAAGAGAGAGAGGAATAGGAAAACTGAAGACTGAGCAAATGCGATTATGCCACTTTGATGTGTATGTGTGTGGCAAAAAAGGTTAGCATAGACATAGGTAGCAAAATATACATATTATATATATATATATAAATAATATATATATATATATATATATATTAAGAGAACAGGTGGTAGGCCAAGTAATTGGGCCCAGACTGACCCAGACGCCCTTAACCTTATCAGGGCCCACACTCAGAGACTTATCCAATAACAAGCTACGTTTGCCAGTGAGTACAACTCACACCGGCGTGTATGTGAACAGATGGAGGATGCTAAAGAGAGAGCATGTGTGTTTAAGTTTGTAGCTGGGCGTTGTCGGGGTGTAAGCATAGATGCATTTTCCCCGTCAGACAGCATAAAGATTGTGGTGACAGGGTGAGGTCACCAAAGACAGGAAGCTAACGCAAGCAAACACTCCTACACTTAACCAAACACACTGCAGGTCTTATTACACTCTAATAAGACTCTACACAGCTACATTAGCATATTCTTTGGCCTAAGATCTACAGCTACATATGTTACAGATTGATGTTTACAAGTCAAGTTCTTGTTTATCATGTAAACCTTATACACATTGTAGTTTACATTCAAACACATTCAGCATTTGATTTTAAAGGCTTTGGAAAACTACTGACAACTACATTTTCCATTAATTTTCCGCAGTCATTTTGAAACAAGTTACTTAAGTATCGATAGTTGAGTAACATCAGAGGAAATTTCTAACATGCCGTAAACAAACTGCAACATTTTGGTCAGGCCAGTTCTGCCTTCTGCAGTTCATTTCCTGAACATTAAATCTGCAATCCATAACTTTTTCTCGGTGTAAACAGAAAACAGTTATTAAGCTGTACATAATAAAGTGTTTAAAACTGTCTCCTTGCCTGATAAAAGTATGTAAAAGTAACCTGCAATTTTGTTTCAAACAGAGATAGTGACAGAGAAGCAAAAGTTACAGATTGCAGCTTTAATAATCTACCCTAAACAAAATCTACCCGCCCTTATGTTGCTAAAAAATGTGTTTCTGTGGAATGTAAAGGAAGATATATTGCAAAATGTTTTGAAATAGGTGGTTTGTATTTTATTTTGCTCCCCATGCCAAAAACAATAGGTGGTCTGGATTGCACTGTTGACTGAACGATCCTTAGAGGTCTCTCTATCTCTCTCTCTCTCTCACACACACAGTGGAGAGCACTTCAACAAGGGGCTTGAGCTGAGAAACTAAGGGCATTGGTAAGATTCACAATCATGAATCAAAGACATCCAGCAGGGCCTGAATGGACTGCAGCAGTGTATTCTGGGATTCTGTAGGTAGAACAGGCATCTTACTCACCCAGTGAAGCGTTGGGCGAGGGGGGGTTGGGGATCAGAAGGAGTAGGGGCTGCTGAACAGAAGGGGGTCAGGGACGAGTGAAGGGCAACAAGCTCGGAGATGAAAGACTGTACGAATTTGTATGGACAGCTGGCTCTTATCCAGTGAGGTAAATGAGGATTTAGTGTCACTCAAGATGTCAACGACAAAAAAAAAAACAGGGCTTGGACAAGTACAGCTGACTATGGGCTGACCATCTTAATGGTCCTTGCCCTGTGGTTGAATAAGAAATTGCTTCTACACTTCACGGCAGCTGGTAATAATTCTGCTTATGAGAGCACCCATTAAAAAAGTAAACAGAGTAACTACTGGTTTTATGTTGCTCACACACAATGTACACTGGACCTGTCAACATTAGTGTCACATTCAGATTCAGTTTAAACTTTGGTAAACAACGTAACAGTGCTGTAATAAGGCTGTATGTACTGTATGTAGATTATACACATATCTATAATGTATATTACGCCCACTTTCAGATGTTGTTAAGCTGACTAGTGTAATTCTTCAACGCGTTCTATGTCTTGCTCCAGAGGGTTCATTTCCACAATCATTACGTTGGAACGGGCCGGCTCACTTCCCTCCAACAGAGACTCACTTCATTGGGTTATTTATGGCCGTCCCGCATGGATTCATCAGCTACCAGCTGTCCATCACCGTCTGCGGCCGTCCGGTGAGGATACGTTTTTGCTTCACTCACTTTTTTACGAGCGACAAAAAAACAGTTCTTGTACTTTGTGATTTGAGGTAGAATTTTGTACTGTTCCTTTTGGCTTTAACGTTTTCTTAAAGCAAATCTATCACTCAAAAATGATAATTTTGACACCATTTTCAATGTTTACTCAACAACCCTTTATTATGTTTGTCTATGAAACACCAAATGAGAAGCAATAACTTATGTGTACTATTCCAAATATTGTAGAATATAAAAAATATCTGAGACACATAATTAGGTTTACAGCACAGTTTTGGCCCCTTTGGCTGTTAGATGTCACAGATGACTTTTGTAGTCTAATTCAGAGCTTCAGTGGTGAGAAAGATTATCAGTGAACAAATTAAAAAGGCTATCAAAGTTAGCTTTGATTTTGTAAGATGTTTTTTGTTGTAAGACTGACACTGACGTTATCTCTTTTATCCCCTATTTTGTTACATGGAAGAAAGAAAATAATGCAGGGTTGGAACAACATAAGGGTAGTAAATGATGACAAGATTTTCACTTTTGGGTGAACTATTGCTTTAAGAGAGGCTCTTGTAAGTCCAAATGCTATTTATAAGGTATTTCAGTTTCAGTAAAAGGTTAAAACAAACATTTATCACTGGAAAGGTGAGCGTGCTCGCTGCTGTCGTTACACAGGGCCATGGCGAAAAACTATGATCTAAGAACAGCTCATCTTGTCCTCCTGAAAGGGCTCAAGGGTAGGCACTGGATAAACAGGTTCAACCTTTAAACAAGGTGTGTGGGGACAACCTCTGCTCGGCACCCTTTTAAAGCCAAGATGAGGGATGAAAAACTCCTTAAGAATTCATCAAGGCAGTATCTCCCCAATGACACGTGGTCATAAATGTTTGCTGCAGAGAGCACTCCAGACTGCTTCGTCTGGGTGAAGGTCACCCACATGGAAATGTCAGATGTCTCTTCGTTGGCATGCCCGAGACACTGAGGCAATAAGGACACTGGGCCCCTGTAATGTAACTTCATCAATGTCACTTAACAGCAGTGACACTAATGAGCATTCATTTACTCTCTGTTGAAGGTTTTTTACACGGCATGTTAAGTAGCTTTAACTGTAACTTTAACAGGCAGATAATGAGCCTGTTTTAGAGAGGGAAAGAGATGATTCAAGTGTATTTTAACTGATTGATTTTTGTTGCTTTCTGGAGTGCGTGGGTAAACACGTGGTCGGAAGAGTTCGGAGTTATTTTAGTGGATTGCCAAGTTGCATGCGATATCTGCTGCTTTGCATATTAACATTTGCGTAGGAGAGAGATCTTTGTGTTGTTTACAAGAGAGGTCAGAGGTCAGAGGTGGGCTTACCATTCTGAACATCCAAAACATGGTGTTTGTCCAGGGTCCAACCTCCCATGTTTGAGGCGTCGAGTTCATAGCCCTGCAGAACGGCTGTTCTTTTCTCCCACAGGATCAGATCCAAACAGGACTCGTACTCAAAGCCCACAGACACTTAAAAGATACAGAGAGAGATTGGTGTTATTCATGTATGCAAAAAACTGCATAAATACCCTATCAAACACAGCCTTTTTGAAAACCTAAAGACTACATGCAAATCAGGGATGTGCAAAACTACATTTCAAATAAAAAAAATCCTGCATAATTAAGCTGGTTTCAGGTGCACCTGAACCCTGATTGGACATGTTTTTTGGGAAAAGAACGTTAACTTTAAGATGAGCACCTAGAATCTTGAAATGTAGATCAACTTGGCAGCTTGCTAATCGACTAGTTGGTTGTTGGATGATCTGGTAACCATCACGGCTCATCCTTTAATCAAACGCAACATTAAGAAGCATGCTGACAAATCACCATAGAAACACTGAGCTGATAAACCGGACGTTTTTCCAAGGCCTAATCAGATGTCCTACACAATGTCAATTCATCTTTATTGCAGCCTGCCTGAAAACTGCTGTGACTCTATCATAACTTTGGTAAATCTCATAAGTGATCTCTGAGCGCACTCCGCTTCACCAGGTGCAAATCGTTTTAAATTCATAACTTTCTCCAGCCGATAATATTAAGAAAGCGACCTTGTGTCCCCCAAAGAGAATCAATAAGCACACTGCTATTCGTTGGGTGAAAAAATTACCTGCTTAATGCAATTGGCAGAGCAAAGCCTGATGAGAAGGTGAAAGCCAATCAATACTCGTAAGACTCAGCTAACCTATTTACAATTTTACACTTTGTAAAGGTGGAAAACATTCTTCATTTGCCGGAAAACATGCCTTTTGTATTCCGACATCCTGTGAGTTTGCTTCTGTAAGTCTTTGAAAAGCACGTCTAGTTTAGTCTAGCCTGCTGCTGAAAATAACAAACTAAAGCTACCATCAGCAGCTGGACGTCTTTCTCGATGCTTAAGTGAAAAACAAAGCCACAGACTCGCCATGACCTTCCTCAAAACAGAACGAGAGACACGTTCTTCTCTGTGGTTTTGCTGATGGGTAATCATACTAGAAAATACAGTCAGCATAAAAAAATGCCAACTTGGAAAAAAAATGTCTCAGAGGAACAAAACGCTTCCCGTGCTGTTGGTGGCCTTGATTGTAGCTACCGTGTTTTCCATTTACAGTTCACGTTTGCCGAGGTACATTTAAAGAGACATCCCATAATGCAACTGTCGTTGTGGCATGGGCCATTAAGCATGTCTACGCTGGCGTAACAAATTCGGCTAAGGGCCTTTCTACTGTGCAGTAAATGCATTATTCCTCTACTCTGTGAATTTAGAAGGACAAAATGTAATAAATGGAGGTAAGTGGTTGTTCATCAGCTCAACAACACGTTCAATCAAAACTGAGTATTAGTCTTTATTCTGTTTAAGTTTAAGTCCATCAAGTGTAAGGAAAGTTGTTTGTATTTTTAAAATACTGCAGATTTTCAAAAAAAAAAAAATAAATAAAAATAATATATATATATATATATATATATACAGTATACATCAAATCAAAAAAGTTAAAAGTTCTGACTGATCAAAACTAAATTTACAAACTTTGAATTTAGCTGTCTCTGATCTCTGCAAGCTTACATACCCACTGCTTCTGAGAGGCCATAGACTCTTTGGTTGTATGCGTCTGTTTTGTCCCAGATGAAGGTGTAGGACAGATTGGGTTCTGCGGGGAACCACTTCTGGAAGAGGCGCCCCACCACAGCAACCATCAGGTGCACCTTCATGAGGTTAAAGGGGATGGTGGCTTGGGTCATGGTGACCTTCAGCACAGGCCGGTAGCCAGCCGCCCGGGAGCTCAGATACATCAGGTTCAGGTCACTGCCCGGAATGGCGGTCTCCTCCTGTAGAACCTGCACATCAAAGGAAGAGAGAGGTGAAAATAAATGAAGAGGGGGAGAAAAGGAGTTCTGAAAATTCATGCTAAGGAGCATCTGGAAGAGGCATTTGGGCTGAGGAAAAGGCCACCGATTTTTCTCTCCGCAGGATTAAAGCACATCTGGGCCTGTGTTTGCTTTGACCGCCATTTACTTGACATCTCAGGATCTAATGAGGGAGATTTTCATGGGTGGAACACGCTTATATTTACAATCACTGTCAGAGGCTATTACTGTACCAAATTCCACATACTCCACTATGACAGGCAGAGAACCATGTGCTAGCACTTGAAGCGAGAGAGCGAAAACTGGTCCGATTTCAGACTTCTATACAGCTGGCTTGTTGTGCCAGATGAAATGCAAGCGTTCAGTTGGTGCTCCTGGTGCGGACTCACCAAACTTCAGAGTATTAGTGCTAATTTCTCTCCCTCTTTTGAGATGCCACAAATGGAGCATACGAGATGAGAAGCAGCTTGGATCAACAGAGGGATTCTCCATCACAGCTTTCTCCTCAAGTGCTTAATGAAAAGCCACAGTCGAAAGTCAGTAATCCCCCTGTTTTCCAGCTCGTGGCACTGTCAAGTGTCCTACTGGGAGGGAAAATTTACTTTTCTCTAATGCAGAGGACAAAGAGAGCCAAAGGGAGGTTCTTTTCTTCTCTCCTCTGGTTTGGATCTCGCTGCACTTTTCCCAGGATCAGTAGAGGGGGCTAGATGGCTTTGGGAGAACCTTTGATACGCTGGTCTTTAGCGGCGACAACACGCAAACTGAAGCAAATACAAAACGAATGAAAGGGGGGTTTAAAATAAAAGGGGCCGCAAGTTAACACAAAGTGGTTTAAACGTTCACAGATGCACAAGAATAATTTCACGCATGTACACCTACATAAAGACTTGACTGCAACATCACTCGTTCAGTCCGAAGGCCCCATGCGATCACCATAATGCTAACTGACACCCAGAAACAAACGCCATCCGTGTGTGTGTGTGTGTGTGTGTGTGTGCACATACCCTGTGCTCCTAAGTTTACTTAAGAGTGTTCTATAAGCCACAATGCATTCATGCTGCTATGCTCCTGGCTTCCCTTCTGTGGACTTTGATTACAGAGTCTGAGCTAATAACATGCTTTACTCTGCTTTCTATAAGCTCTTAATAAATGGCACTGCATGCGCTTCCACGTCTGCACGTGTGCTGCAGTGTTATTCTTAGCCACGGGGGCATAAGCCATACATGCATATGGCTGCATTAAAGCTAAATATTTTCTCATTTGCCAAATGAAAGGGAGGGTGAAGAAGGCTTTGAAAGTTCATTTGATACAGCCCATTAAATGCACAGTAATAAAGACCAGATTTGGTTTTATTGTCAAGCTTTTTTAATGCTAAGGAAGGAAGGAAGCTAATGTTTCTGCAAGAAGCGAGAAAACATCGGTGGTTTCTCTTGTTATGTTTAGAAGACACAACAGTCACTGAGACAGAAACACAAAGCATGATGGGAAATCTTCCAGCCTTTAAATGTCTCGTCTGATTTTCCGCTGTCGCAAGTTTTCACTGGCTCGCTGTCGGACGGACGTGAAAACGTGCCGGCTTCTTCCAGCCAAATAACATCTTTTCCAGCCCTTCATAACAGCCAAGTGGAAGCAATATGCCTGCCCATTCTGTGTCACGACCGCTAAGTGTTACAGGCCCTGGCTGAGGGATGTCTGTTTGCCATTTATGTGTGACGCTCCGGGTTAAAAAAAAGGACCTCAGAGGCCATTACAGCTGGGGTCCAAAACCCCTATATTAAATGATAACTTACTTGGGTCTGATTACCCCTGTTTAGAGTTCCTCTCAAAGCAGGCTGTAATTCAAATCAGGACCCGCATACTTTGATGAGAGGAGTTCCACAGAGGGGATAGATGCCCCTGTTGGGACCAGAGGGAAACATGGGAAGAGGAGTGTGGCCTGTTGGCTGCCGACAATAAGGAAACAATTTTTCTCCTTTATGTCTCGGAGCAAAGTCATAAGACAGCATATGTGTTAGCCTGTGTGCTCACATCGCAGGGGAAGTTTCCCCCCACAACATGGTGCCGAAAGGTAAGAATGGAAAAGCTGTGTTATAAAAGAAGGGATCAAATACACATCTGGACACAAGGCAGAGTGGAGGAGAAAATACAGAGAGGGAGAAACAGACAGGACAGGGCCAAGATTTTTGTACCTCTCATTTTAATAACAGTACTAACTGCAAGGAACGGGTTTGTAAGGAATGTAATGATTCTGGTTCCAAATTGTCTTAAAGGTTCCATTAAGAATTCTTGTTTTACTTTTAAAGCAAAACATTTGGAGATAAGAAATGCAATTATTACTGCATTTGCTGTCCTGTCTGTTGCTGGAGATTTCAGCCGCACAGATCTAGCAAATCAAAACTAAATTGAATACAAATCCTGCGAAAGGTGTTTTGACATGATGAGGAATGGCTTCGCGCTCAGCGTGCGAGATAGATTTACACTGTGATTCACACACGTTTTTTGATGCACTAAAAGAACTGTTTGGAAGTCATTCATTCGGGAATCAAACGACACTGTTTGTGCTGCTTTGCGTGCTGTTGGTTAAATAGCCCAATTTACAGAGCGAAACAAACTGGTGCTGGAAACCCTTTGAGAGTATTGTACAGTAGTGCAGTGTTACTCTACGATCAAGAGAAGCTGGACATAAAGTTATGAAAATAATTCTGTACTGCATTTAAAAAACATAACCGGCCTTCTTCAGCC
>JAZGTI010013440.1:0-14849 GCA_036877585.1 Botia kubotai
AGACTTAAAATTATACTCATGAAAGTACAAATACCCCAAAAATGTACTTAATTACAGTAACGTGAGTAGTTGTAATTCATTACCTCCACCACTGTTTTTTTCTTTACGTATGTACAGCTGCTTTGCAACAACGCAAAACTGTGAAAAGCTCTGTATAAATAAAATTGAATTGAATATACAAAACAAGTAACTGTAATACTACACTGCATACAATTGATTTTAATTAGAGTTTGAAAGCTGGGGAATTTTTTTAATATTCAAATTTGGAATGTTAGAGGAATTTACAGGAATTAAAAAGAATGAATTGAAAAACATGGGTAATGTTTACTAACTGTACCATATAAAAACATAAATATAAACTTTAAATAAAATAAATGTGTGCTTTAACCAAACTATACAATGGCCAGGGTTTCCATTTAAATAGTCTTGATTTCAGAAATCTAAAGGAACTTGTTTTTAATTTCAAGGTTTTCAAGTATTTTCTGATACATTTGTTTGCTCATGGTACATATAACTTGACACGTTTAACCTGAAACTTTTAAATGAAGATTTGAAACTGAAAAAGAAAATTAAATTTTATTTACAGATACTTTTATTTTTCACATTCATTAAAGTTTTTGGAAAATACAACAAAGGTTCTGTATTGGCTTCAAAAAAACCTTTCCTAGTCCTTGTCCTAGGGACTAGAACACATCAGCAGAACATAGGATGCCATTTTTTAAAATGACTTTCATTAGGAAAAAAGTTTAAATTTAGGGTCCCAAATGGGTCCCACTTTAGGTGTCTTTAAATATTGTACACTAAAGAAAAAAGCATATGATACATTTATACTAATTGTGAGCATATGGGTACTAATTGTGTTCTGGGTATGTTTAGGGATAGGGACAAGAGTGTAATTACATGCAGATATTTCAATGTAAGCACAATTTAACACGTACACAATAGGTTAATAGCTATATATTTTTGTCTTATGTAAGTATACAGCAGTTAAAGACACCTAATTTAAAGTGGGACAGTTTAATTAGTTATAATAAAAAATTAACCCATAGTTGACAAAACATCTATAGTTCTTAGTTATATTTCTATTTTTTTGGTCTGGTTTGCAAAAGGGTAAAAACGTTTTTTGTTTTTCTTTGCACAGACAAAAGCAGCACTGGGGATGTTGAGTGCGTCTGTGAGGGGTTCTCATGTGGCGGTCTCCATCGTTGTGTTGGCCAGCAGTGTTTCTTTTTGTTTTCTGTCCGGAATGGAACAGCCTTCCAGCAGAAGGGGTGCATCGTGGGTAGTGAGGAAGGGCCGGTACGTTGCAGAAGCTCCCTGTCATTGTCGCCTGTGGACTTGGCGCAGTGTTGCCACGGAACATTGTGTAATATGAACATTACTGTGGAGATGCCAAGCACAGGTGAATCATGAAAGCTGTAATTGTTGTAATTTTTAGAAATTAAATGTGCAACAGTTTAATCAAGGAAAAATAATTGTAAAATATAGCTGCAAGCAACAATGACGGGCCCGAGCACTACAACGGCATCACCACCCTGTGCTTTTCAGAAAATAATGCATAGCTGTCACATGCAATTAATTCCGTAAACATTGAGGACTGTTTTAAACTTTGACTTACAATAGCCACATCATTGTAATGAATGGGTTTCTACAGAGCCCCCTACCACGCCTATGTCTAAGTTTTTGCCCACCCAACAGTGTGCCAAATTTCATTCCATTTCAAGCATGCTAAGTGCCATAAATACATTGGAATGTGTGGTTTGTGGTTTTAAAGTTTGACAGGTTTAGTTTTTATTTAAGCACTCCCTAAGCTAAGGGAGCTAAGGGGTATCAGTGCGACAGTTGTTTGGGTCGGCATGACCAATACACGTACCAAGTTTAGTACAGATGCCTGCATGTATGTATGATACATGCACCTATACACATCTTTTTGCACTAACGAGCCCCTCTGCCCATGTACCACGACTCTGATGTGTGTGCCAAATTTCAAGACTTTTTGAGCATGTTAAGGGACTCAAAGGCCCTAAAAACCTTGAAAAATTAAATAAGAAAATCCAAAGGAAACCGATAGGGCCCTTCGTACTTTCTGTGCTTATATGTGTGAATTATTTCTGTTGTAATAATTTGTCATTCAATTAAATAATTATTATTGTAAATTACTAAGTTTCTGAAATACCAAACAATTTGAAATACATTTTTTTGTTAAATGGCTAATAAGTTGGTATTTGATTTTTAGTTACCTTTACTAAAATAAGCGTGAAGCAATTTCAGTGTAGCATCTGTTACATAATTTATTCGTAAACTTCATCATACATTTTATGATATTTCTGTGTAACTGCATGAATAATCCATATCATATATGATTTCTCTTCAGACGTGGCTGTAATCTCCCTGCCATCTGTGCACGAGTGTGTGTGTGAGGGTGAGGGGTGTGTAAGTGGGGCCTTGTGTTGGGGTGAACAGTGTTTTGCCTCTGTGACGGTGAGAGAGGACATTCTGCAATCGCAGAAGGGCTGTTTAAATAAGACGACCTGTGATACACCTGCATCACCCGACATGATAATCAGTTGCTGTACAGGACACCTGTGTAATGCCAACATCACTATAGAGGCACCTAAAGGTGAGACTGTCACATTATTACTGTCATTGAAAAAATTTAACTTTCAGTTCCAAAGGGACTTTCCTAAGACATGTTTCTGATTTTATTCTAAAGATTTATCAGTGAACTGTTATTCCAAAGAAAAAAATCATTTCATTTCTATTCTGATGGCTTCACCCGGGATGTGTAGGCTATTGATTAATGTTAACCAATAGCCAAGTAGCTATTTAGGCATTGTTGTAGTAATTTAATGCTGGTTAACGTCAAAGTGTCATCAGAGTTGTAAATCTAAAAGTGTACAGCAAATAAAGTCTGTAAATGTCTGTGTATATATGTCACTAGGTAACACATTTGCGTAATGTCCACCTATGGTCTAGAGGTTTGCAGCTTCACTCTGCAATAAAGTCGGATACAGTTCCCACACATGCACCTCAGTAAATTTGGAATACAATAACACTGCTATCACATCATGTAATATCCTGCTCAAATCGTGCTTGGATTTTCTGGTTGAGCGACTACTTCATCTGTAACCTCTTAGGACTCAGACTCAAATGGAAAGGTAAACTTGATGCCATTTTTCTGTCATTACAGTATGTCTGGGGATTGATAAACCTCTGAGGCTGAAATTCAATAATGGTAATGGCCATTTTGTTTCTGATATGTGGTGTATGTGGGAATACTATCACAACTGACTGGACCAGCTGACTAATTAGAGCGGAGTAGGATCATAGAAAGGAAATATTTAAAGAGGTGGAATCTTTGAACTGCTTCAAACTCAGCGTTTCAGGGTCTTTGAGAAATGAGGTGATACTAAATGTATATTATGAGAAACTGGCACTGTTCCTTTGAACTTGGATGCATGTAAACCGGGGCACTTAAGAAACAAGGTTCAGCAATAGTAGCAAAAAATTATAGATTTGATAAAAGAAGCGTTAGCATTGGGTGACATGAGGGTTATAAAGGGTGAATTTGACCTAGAGCCTCCTTTGACCTAGAGCCTCCATGTCCTGGTCAAAATGCCTTCTCAAAAGTTGCTCCCAACAGTGTTTCAAAAAGGGAGTAGTCCAACTAAGTCCACTACAAGCCACCATTTTCTGTTGGATAAAGGAATACAATCCTGCCCATAATGATGGAAATTGTCTAATTTCACTCGAGAATGCAGCACATTATGATGGCTTGCACAAATGCATTTGTTTAATGTTTCTGTTTGTTTAGATGAGGAGTTGAAGGTGGCCCCTACAGAACATGAGTGTGTGTGTGAGGGTCGGTCGTGTGTCACGGGAGATCGCTGTATGGGACAGCAGTGTTTCTCCTCTCTAACTCTAAATGATGGGACACCCGTGTCACAGAAGGGTTGTTTTAAGGTGTACGAGCAGGGCAGAATGACCTGCAAAACTCCTCCATCACCGGACCAGATCGTAGAGTGCTGCCAGTCTCACCTATGCAACATAAACCTCACTGTGGCACTTCCTGTACGAGGTAACGTTGACAGACACAATAACCACACACACGCACACACTGCTCCTTAAACTAAACAGGACACAGTTTCTGTTGGCAGTTCAACAGGAATTGCATTGGTTTATGTACTGGCACATTTTGAGCCATTTGCTTAGTTCTAATCTCTTTCTAATTTGACCTGCTGTAACAGACCCTACAAACCCTCCAGTAAAAAAGGTTTGTGTATATTTTATACGATACATTCAAATTTCTCAGCCATATGTCCCAGCGTGATTCTGTCCTGTGCTGATTTATTATTGTTGTTTATCGACTATACTTAAATTTACCATTGATATCTACTTAGCAGTTAGTTAAGGTTACAAGTCACTGCTCACCTTGTAGTAAATATGGACCATTTACAGTTATAAAAATGCACTGAAGATCAGAGCAAACCTCAGAAAATGTAACCCTTCTCTCAGAATATTGTTGCAGTTGCAAATGTTTGTCCAGTGGCATGTGGTTTATTTTTTGTTTGCATTGGAACAACACAATAAAACAGAGAAGAAAAGTCAAATCTGATACAGTTTCACACAGAACCCCAAAAATTCACTGAATAAAATTATTGGCACCCTTAATTTAATATTTGGTAGCACCCCCTTTGGAAAAAATAACTGAAATAATTTGCTTCCTGTAACCATGAATGAGTTTCTTACACCTCTCTACTGGAATTTTGGACCACTCTTCTTTTGCAAACTGCTCCAGGTCATTCAGATTTGAAGGATGCCTTCTCGCAACTGCTGTTTTGAGATCTCTCCACAGGTGTTCTATGGGATTCAGATCTGGACTTATTGCTGACAATTTCAGAACTCTCCAGTACTTCGTAACCATTTCTGAGTGCTTTTTGAAGTGTGTTTCGGGTCCTTGTCCTGCTGGAAGACCCATGACCTCTGGTGGAGACGTGGCTTTCTGACACTGGCCACTATGTTGTGGCCCAAAATTTTTTGGAAATCATCAGATTTCATGATATCGTTCACATAGTCAAGGCATCCAGTCCTAGAAGCAGCAAAGCAACCCCGAAACATCTTTGAACCTCCACCATGTTTGACTGTAGGGACTGTGTTCTTCTCTATGAAGGCCTCATTTCTTTTTCTGTAAACAGTGCCACGATGTCTGTGCTTTTGTCTCATCTGTCCACAGTACATTCTCCCAGAAGGATTGTGGTTTTCTCACAAGTTTTGGCAAACACCAGGCTTGCTTTTTTATGCCTTTGTGTCAGCAGTGGTGTCCTCCTGGGTCTCACATCATAGCGTCCCTTTTCATTCAGGTGGCGGTGGATAGTGCGAGCTGACACTGTTGTACCCTGTGTCTGCAGATCAGCTTGAATTTGTTTGGATGTTAACCAGGGTTCGGATTATCCACCATTCAAACAATCCTTAGTTGTAATTTTTAATTAATTTTGCTCTTTTCCGTCCACGTCCAGGGAGGTTATCTACAGTGCCATGGGCTGTAAACCTCTTGATGATATTGCGCACAGTGGACACAGGAACATTAAGATCTCTGGAAATGGACTTGTAGCATTGAGATTGTCCATGTTTTCCCACAATTTATTCTCTCAAATCCACAACAAATCAACAACTTTTTACACTTCTTTCTTTTTCTTTTGACAAGGTGCCAGTAATTTTGTTCAGTCCATTTTTAAAATCCGTGTAAAAATTTTCTGAGAGAAGTGTTGCATTTTCTGTTGCAAGGGTGCCGAATTTTTTGGGCATGACTGTATATCATTTGTATACTGAATGAACAAAGAACTTAACTCAAAGGAAATAATCAAAACTAAACACCTCTATGGGTTGAAATAATATTATAAAGTGGAGTCAATATAAATGGATACATAAGTGGTTTAATGACTCTGTTGTCCTTTTATTTCCACATAATAAAATAAAATATGCTGGTAACACATGCGAAAAAAGTCTTGTTCTCTCTCTCTCTCTCTCTCTTTCTTCCTCTCTCCCTCCACTCTAGTGGCGGAGGACCCCAAATACAGTGTAACAATGCTGGTGATTGTGATTGTGGCTCCAGTTATTGTTCTTATATTCCTGTCTGCCGTGGCGATCTTGATCTTCCGTCAAATCCACCATCACCAGATGGAGCATCTGACAGCACGTGACGAAGAGTATGGGACTATCGACGGCCTGATCGCATCTAATGTGGGAGAGAACACACTTGCAGTAAGGAAAATGAACACACACCTTTGCCTTTTGATTGGTTAAAGTACTTCAGCTCAAAGCAGCTGTGGCAGAAAAATGTGATTTCGAAACTACAGTAAGAACAGTTAAGATTTGTGGTGAGACTACATGTACGTATAAACATGTATCTTGGAGTAGCATGTAAAAAACTGTTGTTGGTGAAGAGTATGCCAATTGCAGGGCTGTAAAGTAATCTTTTATTTATTACATTCATTTAATCAAATAAAGAATCACATAACAGTAGGCATAACACCACATTGTTATATAATGAAAATATTAACCTCTTTAAAAAAGGGCAGGCAACAACAATCTTTATGCAGCAAAATGACATTAAAGCAATTTTTAAAATATAAAGCAGGAGAACCTCAATATAAAGCAAGAGTTCTCCAGTAGGACTGTTAAATTAGATTGTAGAACAGAGCTCAGCTGTATTCAAAACAGTGTTGCTTTTCCAACAATCACAAAATGCTACAAAACTGTTGTAATTCTTCCAATAATACATACATTTAAATAAAACAAAGCTATTAACTACTACAATGCATGATTTAATAGTGTGGTACAATCATTGAGAAATATGCAATGTCAGAAGTCAGCAGAAGTTAGAAATGCAGGGTGACAACTATTTTATTTTGCTTTGGAGAAATGTAACATCAGCAACTGACTAAAACTGACAGTGGGAAACCGTAATCCCTCTATGGCAGGGGCATGAAACTTAGTTCCTGGAGGGCCAGTGTCATACAGAGTTTAGGTTTAACCCTAATTAAACACATATGGTCCAGCTAATCAAAGTCTTCTGGATTACTAGAAACCTCCAGGCAGGTGTGCCGGTTGGAGCTAAACTTTGCAGGACACTGACCCTCCAGGAGCTGTACAGAGGCTATACAGAGGTGTAAATCACCACTTTAACATAGTGTAAAATATCTGGGTGTTTAAAAAAGCAGGCAAAAGCTTAAATGTTTGTACCAGGATACACCTATGTGCCCAAAAAGCAAGTTCTAAATGCTGTAAATGTACAGATGTAAAAACTGAATTGTAATTAAATGAAATGCTCAATTTTCAGTCAGCATTTAACTTGGAATATTTGGGCAGAGTTAAGTAAATCACACTGACCCAATCTGAACATGAATTGTTGTCGTGAAGAGAAGGTAAATATACCTGCCAGTTTTTTTTGGTTATTAAAATACACATATTTACAGCTGCAATGCAAAACTTAGGTTAAAAGTGAACTAAAATCAGTTATTGAAAAAATACATAATGTCAATCGCTACGCTGTTGTTTTCCCAGTGTATCTCATGGACAATCGAAAAATGCAATTCTTTGTTTACAGATGTATCCATTTAGGGATGTGTTTGATGGCAATCAAATGCTAGATATGACATTCTGTTTCTTTTTGGGAAAATAAAACCAAATCATGTGTTAGAGATGGATTAAAAGATTGAACAACAAATTTGACCACTTTTTTATAGTGCCCATATTTTACATTAAATGCTGTAGTTAATGGAAAGGATTTCTTATTTTAGGTGGTGTTAAGTTGTAATGATAGACTATAAAATTGTCAAAGTTTAATGAAACTCACAGTTTTTCCCTGCATGCCTCTCTGTGATTAATGTTGCCACAGCAGAAACACTTAGACAATGAAACACTAGAATGTGTTTCATTGAATCTGCAAGCTTTGCAGCATGCGTTTGCAGAGCTGCCCCTTTAGTTGATGGTTTTGGTTCTTTTTTAGGCTGCTTTCAAAGACCTCTACAGAATGCTTGGCAACCAAAGCAAATATTCAGCAAATGTTTGCCTGAGTGTAATTAAAACTCCTTGCCAGTGCAGAGAAAGACAACTGTAATTAAAAACACTTGGGCATCTCCTAGAGGCTAAGGAATTGAATGTGTTGATTGGTTTGCTCAGTGTTTATAAATGTTTGAAGGCACCCAGCTCCAGATTGCGCCTTCTGGATTGTAAAGGAATGATTTCTAGAATTGTTTATGCATTCATGCTCCCCAAAGCGTCTGTCCATCATTAAAACATGATTATCCTGATCTGTGTGGTTTTGGCCTATAAAGCATTTTCACATTGGAATGCAATGTTGAGAGTTAAGGGTGTGTGTGGCTGCTTTGTGTCATCCTCTAAGGCATGTTTGGGTGTACTAATGGTTTTAGGGAACAAAAATAAATTTGCTGCATTAAATAATTATTTTATTTATCTTTTCATTATCTTTTGTGTCTGTCCATCAGGATCTGTTGGACCATTCGTGTACATCCGGAAGTGGCTCTGGATTGCCGTTCTTGGTGCAAAGAACAGTAGCTAGACAGATTACCCTCAGCGAGTGTGTGGGTATGTGTTCAGACCATTTCAGCAGTTTTATTTAGCTATACTTTGCTGACAGAATTTTTTTTGAATCTAGCTAAATAAGACTCAGATGCAGTAATTAATGTTAACGTTTTCATTTTGGTTTAGGTCTCTAGTCATTTGTTATTAACAGTAGAATTCTATAGTATGTCCCCATCTAGACAGCTAGACAGATACATAAATGTGATTATATCAGATATATCAGATATATAAATGTAAATGTGAAAAGCTTTTAATCCAGCCGTTAAATGCAAACATATCAGTAAAGACTTTTCATAGACAGTGGTTTTGATATACCGTAATGACAGTACCTCTGTTTACTATACCCCTAGGTCTTTCCCTAAACCATATCTGTAAACACCTGATTAACTTTCCCTAAACCAAATCTGTTCTTTTGTGTCAGGTAAGGGCCGGTATGGAGAGGTGTGGAGAGGTCAGTGGCAGGGGGAAAGTGTGGCTGTAAAAATATTCTCCTCTCGAGATGAGAAATCCTGGTTCAGAGAGACAGAAATCTACAACACTGTACTGCTACGACACGAGAACATTCTGGGTAAATCACTTACACACACAAAGCTCATTATAAAAACATGTATGTTTTTTCCTTAATAAATTATTTTAAAATCAAAGAATAGTGTCAAAGACTTGCAAAAGAAAAAAAAACTGAAAAGATACAATACAAATGCAAACAATATTCTGTTGAGTCTTGTTTTCTGCTGTGACATTCCAGTCACAGTTTGGCCAAACTGAATTAATCCTTCCTGCTTGAGTATTGCTGATGACCATGTTTGTTCCTTTATGACCACAGTTGTACCCATCTTCTAATGTCTACTTCAAGTAACATAATGCACCATGTCATGAGACTCAGATAATCTCAAAATCTCAAACCTCTGTTTTTGTTGTACATGACAATGCATTTACTGTATCCAAATGCCCTCCGCAATCACCAGATTACAATCCAATAGAACACCTTTGGCATATGAAGGATTTGCAAAGATTTGGAGATTTGCATCATGAATACCAAATATGTAAATACAAACTGACAAATATACATTTTTGCTCCAGTCAATTAAGTTATTTTTATAAAGCACTTTTCATAATGCATTGTTTTAATTAATTTTAATGCGGCTTAAAAATATAGCAGTACTAGTGTTCTTTCTAAGATAGAGAACTGCTGTATATGTAAAGTTGCAAAGTTTCTTCAGTCTTTAGAAAAAAAGTCTTAAAATTTTCCTAATTCTTAAAATTGTATCCTCTAGTGCCTCCTTATGTTCCATTTGAAGGTCCTTGGAGCCTGGTTTAAAAACTTCTACTTAACTAAATATAGCTTTACAATAGACAAACTGTTTGTCTTTGTTTCTCAGGCTTCATTGCATCAGACATGACATCACGTAACTCCAGCACACAGTTATGGCTGATCACACACTATCATGAAATGGGCTCACTTTATGATTACCTGCAAATCAGCATGCTGGATGCTCCTGCCTGCCTGCAGATGGCGCTGTCTATCGCGAGTGGCCTTGCCCATTTGCATGTGGAGATCTTTGGCACTCAGGGTAAACCAGCAATTTCCCACCGAGACCTGAAGAGCAAGAACATCTTAGTGAACAAAAACGGCCAGTGCTGTATCGCAGATCTCGGTAAGAATTAATATTTAAATATCACATGACATTTGATTTACAGACCATATATGCTGTTCCAGTTTTTATAAAAATGTTTACTTGAGGAATGTTTTAAACATGTATATGATCATTTGAAGAAAATAATAGTAATACATAATAACTTTATACAATTTAGTAAAAGTGCTTGAACCCCGTTAATTGCTGTTTGCAGCTATATTTATTATTAGGAGTTCAAGCTCGAAACACTAAGCATTTATTGCTTAGAAGTACATCAACTTATGTAGTAAAACTTAGAACCTTGTCATTTAAATTAGACATATCACTTATTTGATTTACAGAACACACATTTTGTTCCAGCACTTCATTTACGTCATGAAAATGTTCAGCTATTTAAAATTTTAATTTTAATATGAAGCTTATCTTCGCAAAACTTTTGTGTATTGACAAAATTTGTACATATCATTATAGGCTTGACCTGAGGGAGCATCCAGAGATGTGAAAAAATGGCTATTTTTGCTTTTACCTTTTGAAAACTTTGGCCTAAAAATCATGAGAGTGGTCTCTTTAGATTTTGAGGAATACCAATTTGCATAAAATTTTGTGTGCTTTTTCTGACACTTCTGACAAAAAAATAATATTGATTTGAAAAATCATACTGTTCTTAAGAAAAGACATGTAACTTTGCACATATCATTGTGACCACATCAGACAGCGCCACCTGGTCCAAAAATATAAGTATAACACTATAACAGTGTTATACAACTCATCACCAGTGAACCCTTAGTGGGCTTAACCCTGTAATTTGGGAAGGGGTTGACACAATATGACTGCAGTCTAAACAACTTTGCCTCTAGAACACCTGTTTTCAATTGAACTGCTCTTTAAAAATTTGAGAATACTTTTGGAAACTAGTCCTAGGTTTTTCACTCAACATCAGTGAAACCAGTGCAGCACAATTCTATGGCAGCACAATATCTAAGTCAATCATTATAAATTGTGTTGAACTTTAGAAATTGGAACACTATCACACTATAAGTTCATTTCAATCTTTGTTTTGGGTGCTGACAGGCTTGCTAAATAATACACATATATTTAAATCATTATATTATGCATTAAACAGTCCTGAAGTGCCTGAACCCTGATATTGTCTGTATTGTGACTAATATTCCTGTATTTTGTGTTAAAGTTCAAGTTCACAAATACCTTAATAGAAAATAAAATCTATTTTTCCAAATGCATTTATTTGGAAAAAAATAATATATAAAAATATATTAATTTATATAAATATATTTAAAAATATATTTAATAAATTTTAATCAATTTTGCTTTGTCTAAAAAAAGTCTGTAAATGTTTTAAACTGAAATATCACATTGGTTTAAGTATTCAGACTCTTTGCAACAACACTTGTACTTTAGCTCAGGTACCTTCATCTGATTGTTACTGAGATGTTTCTACACATTGATTGAAGACCACCTGTGTTAAAACAAATTGATTCGGAAAGGCACACACCATAAAGGCCTCACAGTTGACAATGCATATCAGAGAAAGGACCAAGCCATGACGTCAAAGGAACTGCTTGTAACTGTGTGCAGAGCTCAGAGACAGGATTGTGGCAAGACACAGGTCTGGTCAAGGCTACAAAAAATGTGACCAAGTGAGGGCCTTAGTGAGGGCCGAAGTGAGGGCCGAAGTGAGGGCCTTAGTAAGAAAAGTAACCAAGAGTCCAAGCTCCGGAGATCCTGTATGGAGGTGGGACAAAGTTCCAGAAGGACAACCATCACTGTAGCCCTAGACAGAAGCCACTCCTCAGTGAAAAACACATAAAAGCACACATAGAGAGTTTACAGAGTCCCTGAAGACTGTAAGACTGTGAGGAACAAGATTCTTTGGTCTGATGAAACCGAAATTAAACTGGTTGGCATTAATTCTTAATATTGTTTTTGAAGGAAACCAGGTACCGCTCATCACTTGCCTAATACCATCTCAACAGGGAAGCATGTGGTGTTTTTCAGCAGCAGGGGCGGGAGACTGGTCAGGGTTGAGGGAAAGCTGAACGGGGCAAAGTACAGAGATATCCTCAATGAAAGCCTGTTCCACAATGCTCAGGACCTCAGAGTGGGCCAAAGGTTTACCTTCCAATATGATAATGATTCTAAACACACAGCTAAGACAATACAGGAGTGGCTTAGGGACAGCTCTGTGAATGTCCTACCCAGAGCCCTGATTTGAACCCATTGAACACCGCTGTAGAGACCTGAAAGTGGCTGACTGATGGTCCCCATCCAACCTCACTGAGTCCAAGAGAATTTGCAAAGAAGAATGGCAGAACATCCCCCAGTCCAGGTGTGCAAAGCTTGTTGTGTCATACCCAAAAAGACCTAAGGCTGTAATTGCTGCTAAATGTGCTTCAACTATCAAGTATTCAAGTATTGAGTAAAGGGTCTGAATACTTATGTAAATGTGTTTTTTTTTCTTTTTTAATAAATTTACAGACATTCCTAAAATTGTTTTCACTTTGTCATTATTGGGTACTGAGATTAATGAGAAAAAATTAAAACAATTGCAGTATCAGGCTGCACCATAACTAAACTGAAAAAGTGAAGGGGGTCTGAATACTTTCTGAATGCACTGTATTTATACTAACAACATATTCTCATGTAACCTCAAACCAGCTCGTAGATTGCAGCAGTCACTTGCTTTATCTTATCTGCACTTATGAATTAGGCTAATCTTAATTTGTTGTACATGTGGCTTCTGTAACTGGATTTTATATGGAAGACAGGACATTCTGAGGTAAGGTAAGTGTAATGTATATTTTTAATGAATAGGGAGATAAGAGCAAAAAGATCAGTCACATCATCTCAAATGATGGCTGTAGTTATGTGTTTTGTCCAGTAGTGGAATAAGAATTAATTCCAAGTTCTTGAAAGCCATCAAAGCCAAAGTACAAGAGTGCTTTGTTCATAAAGACAACACATTTCTTGTAAACTCACACCAGCTCAATAGAAGCAAAAGTCATTTGGTTTATCTGCACTGGTTTATCAGCAGTTTCAGTATGTGGTGCTGTATTGTGGTTCTGTTAGTTTTGGCCACATTCATGGTAATGATTCAGAGATAAAAGGGCATCTAACTGGGTAAAAATCTGTAAACATTTTGTTCTTTTTTTAAATTCTGGCCTTCCTTTCGTCTGTGTTGTCCAATTTGTAATAACCATCAGTAATCAATAAACAAGTGAAAAATAACTTTTTTTTTTACTATAATATTTACCTGCTGAATATGTTGCCCTTTCTACACAAATAAGCAGAAAGCAGAAGCAGGTTGTTTGCTCATGTACAGCGGCGGTTTAATTTGTTTTTTATTAAATCCACTCTGACTCACTCTAAAGCTCCTGGGACAATTTCCGCAACATTAGGCTGTTATTAGGAGAAATTACTATTGTTTTCCCCTAAAACCTTAACAAAAAACCCATTAAGTAGCTTTCAGTCTAACACGTATTTGAGAACACTTGAGGACAGGAAGAGGAGCATGAGAGGTGTGTTTTTGTAGAGCACTTTAAACCAAAACAGCACAAAAAATGAACATGTTCTTCTTGCTTACAGACCTTAAAAACAGCTTTCTGCATGTAACCATTTCTGAAGTGCAGTTTTTCATAATGATCAAGTTTTTTTATAGATATGTTCTGAAATATGTTTTGAGAATGCTTGCATGCTTGAACTGCAATAGTCTCCTGTAGGTGCATTGTTGTTACCACCACTAGAGTGCACTGTGTGTATACAGCATTTTTGTGCTGTTCTCTGTATGATATGTTTTTGAGGCTGTCATCTGCTTTGAGGCCATTTTTTCCATTTTTATTTTACAATTTAAAGGGGTGCTCATAAGTGAGTAGCAAATGATAAATCATCAGTAAAGCCCTTTGTTTCTATGTGTGTTGTGAAAGTTCATCATCTGTCAGTAGCCTATGTAATACTGATAAATGTGTTCACATGTTTGTCTTTAGGTCTGGCTGTGATGCATTTTCAAGACACAAATGAGCTGGATGTGGGCAATAATCCAAAAGTTGGGACCAAGCGCTACATGGCACCTGAGGTTCTAGATGACTCCATTCAGGTGGATTGCTTTGAGTCTTACAAAAGAGTTGACATCTGGGCCTTTGGTCTTGTGCTGTGGGAGATTGCCAGAAGAACAGTTAGCAATGGTATGTTCTATTTACATCTTTGCACTTGATTCACTACTTGCTATTATGTTTCTTTGTGTCTTCTATTGGAAGCTGATCAAGTTTTTTTACACCCTGATAATGTAGCCATCTTATTTCAAGTTGCTTTTAGTGTACAAATATAAAACTGAGGTTTATTTGTGTTTGTTTACCGCTATCATTGTTCTTTCAAACCTCTGTTGAGAAGATACTAACATTTTATATAAGCCTTTCATATACATATATATATATATATATATATACACACACACAGGGGTTGGACAATGAAACTGAAACACTGGCCAATTTAGTGTTGGAGATTTTATGGCTAAATTTGACCAGCCTGGTGGCCAATCTTCATTGATTGCACATTCCACCAGTAAGAGCAGAGTGTGAAGGTTTAATTAGCAGAGTA
>JAZGTI010013441.1:0-14849 GCA_036877585.1 Botia kubotai
GCTTCTATCTTCAAACCTGTTTCAGGAAATGAATTTTTAAAACTAAACAAAACTGAGTCATAACCCTGCCTATGTGAAGCATCATAGTAATGCTAGCATGACTTTGTGTTTCTAAATATGCTCACCTAGGGGAATAACATGTTCAATCTGATGTGTTTATTTAACGTTGATTTTCATTCACATTGTAAGGACAAATATGCCTGTTGACCATTTCTGCAAACCAGGCCAGTGAGTCATATAGCATGATTTTATTTTATTTTAAATTACTCTTATTTTGGCTTACCTCCTGGAAGTAGATGAATCTGTTATTAGTCAGAATGTCTTACCACCACTTCCTCCTACAAGCTTTATTTCTACCCATTCTCTCTCCATCTTTTTCTCTCTATCTGCCTCCTACTCACCTGATGTTTTTAACAGCACATTAACTGCTATTACGATCAGTGTGGATAAATCATACAGCTATTCAATCAAATGAACATTGAGAATAAACTTAACACATAATATAAGTAATCTGTATGTAGTATCTTGATATGAACTGAGGTGTGACAGGTTAACTATATGTTACTTACAATAGGTTAAAAACAGAAAATGACTGTTTGGCAGCCATATTTGGGTCTATAGTAATCATGAACATGTCTATGGCTTCAATTAAAAATAAAATATGTTTTTAAGTATGACTCACCTAAATATCAAAACATTATATATAAAACCGTTGTCTCCAGGGCATTGAGAGTGGGTTGTGCATGATTGTATAGATATGTATTTTCAAACCTGGGTTGAATTAACCTGAAAATACATATTAAGATTGCTGTCTAAGCCATTCCTTTAGGGTACAGTAGTAGGAATATTTTACAGGCACATTCATTGAGGGAACATAATATATATTCTCAGTCCGCTGGATATATACATGGAAAATGGTGATATTTACATGGAAAAAGTCCAGTGGACTATAGTAAACATGCCCCGATCATAATTTGCCAAACAGATAAAAGAAATAAATCAATAAAAAAGAAAAAGGATTTGTCATTTCACATGTACATGTATATGCTCTCTTTACATACACTTCACATTGTTTACCAGGTTGGTGTCTTGAAAAGAAAAAACAATGTTATTTTAAACTACATAAATACACCAATATTTTACCTACATGAGTTTAATGGGGAATTCTATTGGGACTTTGCATGGATTTACCTAAAGTAGCTCTTAGGTTAAAATTTCTATATTATTTCTATACTATCATTTCTATATTATATATTTCTATACAATTAGAGTGAGTCTACTGCCTCGCTCTGATTCCCCATCAGCCATCAGTTCTTATAGTGCACATTTCTCCTATGCTCCACTCAACACTGTGGAGTGAAGGTGGGATAGTGGAGGAGATTAAGTATCTTTCTGACATTTAGATCATTGTGTGCATTCTGCCTGAAGCAGAAATTGGGTTTTATGAGGAAGGTCTTTCAAGGTGTGAAATTTAAATTGGATTATCTGAACACCAGTGGAACCTTGCTAGAGACTCTTTGTCAAGGGAGAAAGTATAGTAGAATCTCAAACTAACTCTTCTTGGTACTTGGATACATTAGTCTTCTGGGATTACATTTTTTTATTAAGATTAGCACAGAGCAGCACTCATGAAAAAGAGAATAATACTTAACTTTTGCCCTTATGTGTGTTTTGCAGTATTATAAACCCACAAGGTCTGCCCCACCACATGGGGGCGCAGTTCGTGAGTGCAGTTTCGCTCAAAGCACTGCAGCCTCTACCAATCCACAAGGCACACCAACAGGAAAACACCCAAGGTATGATTATATTGTAATGATGTTTCTACAAATGGTCTAGGAAGATGGGAGAGATGACTAATCTATCACAATAAAAGAAGTCAATCACCATTGTGCATTTAGCATATTTAATTTAAAGCAACGGTGCATTTAAGAAATAGATTTGTGTTTGTTTGTTTGTTTGTTTGTTTGCTTTGTATGTTAGTGTTTGAATTGAACCCATGACCTTGGCATCACTTATGTCTTACTCTAACAGTTAGAGCTAAAGGAATGAGCTACAGTTGCGTTACAAAATGAAACTTTTAATTTAATTGCAACGACACATATCAGTGTCCCTCTAAAGATAGCCTACCTGATTTCAAGTAAAAGTTTTTCAGCGGCAATTTAATGCCATTACAGTTTTGACAATGATTGTTGTAATGACATGCTGTGACCACATGCCTGTCATCACTGTGTCTAAAATCACCGATGAGAGAAATTAAATCCATCAAATTCCATTGGGCACATTACAGTGCACCCAGTGAGTATTGTATTATACATTTATTGAATGGTAAAGAATTATAATACTGGCAGTATGTATATTTATATACATTTATTTAATGACTAAGAAATAAGGGCAGAAAAACAATATAAAGATACTACTATGTGCCCTGCTGTGGTGTGTTATCAGTTTTGTTCCACAGAGCAAATTGCCTCACACTGCAGCTGTTTCATCTGGAGGTCTTTTTCTGAGAGATATCATCTTTGACCATTTTAATATGGATTCTGGTACATTATCTTGCTTATACACGACTGCTTACAAAATAGTGGTATAAGACTTTGTAGAAGACACAGGTCAAATATACAAATGAATAGTCATTATACAAAAATATCTGATCACAGCATGCTACAAGTGACCAATCATAATCAAGTATTTAAGGGGGCCATGTAATAACCTTAAATCAGTCATCAGAATCATTTTTGGGCCTTCCGCTTGCTAAGCGATGATCAAATATCTAAATTAAATTTGTATCAGAAAAGTCACTAAAATGTTTGCTAATAGCAATAATATGTTGTTTTAAAGCACGGTCACTAACAGGAAAAACCTCAGGACGGAACACGACTGTGGATATGATTCTGTGTGTGTGTTTTGGGCTTTGGTGAGGGGTGGGGGTTGGCTTTGATGGCAGAGACACAAATCCTTTCAGCCTCATCTAATCCTCATACTTTCTTCAATCTAAACGTCAATCTTAAGCCCTGATTCCACTCCCTTGTTTTTGTTTGTGCCTGAATGCACTCATAGCCAGTCATTTTTTTCTGTGGTGACTTGTAATTTGTTTGCAAACAGTCATTGCCCTCCCCACCCCACCCCACCCTTACTACTCATGTCTCCATCACAATGGAACTGATTGCAATTATCTCAGCATAAGGAAGGATTTGAATATGTAGCAAATTATCGCTCTGTTATAGTATCATATGAAACTGCAACCGAATTCCTTCTCAGGCTATTTTTACCAAATCAAAGTCAAATATGTGCTCCTAACTGCCAGTGGTCTGATAGGTCGATTAATCTCTTATGTTAATGAGGCCCCATTCAGTGGAAATCCCCTGTAGTTTGCCAAGCATTATTGCATAAATATCTCATAGCAAACAAGGTGACTCATTATGAATGTGCTCCATTATTTGATGATAGAAGAAATATATCATTTTATTTGGTAGATGAGGACACGTGTTTAGACCAAAGTCTGAACTCCTGAGTGTTGTTTATTCTCAGCAAGCTCTGGGAAAAAATAAACTTTGTAAAACTTTCAGCACACCAGATGTAAACAAAGAAGGTGAGAGTATAAAGCATTTCCAACATGACAGTGTTATGATACGACAGCTCTAAAGGAATTTCAATGAATAAACAATAAAGGAAATTCATTGTTTCTAATCGTGTGCTGTGTTATGGTGGCTGTTATGGAGGATATCTGCATATACATTTATGCATTTTGCAGATGCTTTTATCTAAGGCAACCTAAAGTGCATTCATGGGTATGTTTTTTAATCTCAATTTGTGTGTTCTGGGAACCAAACCTCAGTGTTGTTAGCAGCATGCACTACCAGATAAGCCATAGGGAGCCATATATGAGATATATCTTCCCAAACAGCAGAACAGATACAGCGAAGTCTGTAAAAGATCAATATGGATGGACGGACAGACGGACAGACAGACAGACAGACAGACAGACAAATCGAAATACATAGACAGACAGACAAACCGACAGACAGACAAATAGCATGAGCAGCATGCATTTGCAAATACAAAACTGCAGACTGAATGATAGCTTGATTTTATTTTGATTTTATTTTTTATAGGAGCAGTTCCCTCTCTCACAATGCAGATCAAAAGATTCGCTCTGCTCTTCGGTGTGCTCCTCGCAGAACACCACCCATAACTAGAGGATGTCTCAATGCCTTTGGTGGATCAAGAGATTCTGGTCCTGCCTACCAGCATCTACAGGAAGTAGACAGCTTAGAGAGGGAGTCAGTGAGAAGGTTAGTTAGAAACATTATAGGCTACAGGCTCAGTGACCTAAATGCTAATTATTTGATGCTTCTGCCGAGCTGTACCCCAATGGATTAAACTCTGGGCTTTGCATTAATGTGTTCCTGCACTGAGAATCAATGGAAATTACATGCAAAGAGCTATTATTTTTAGGAATAACAGTGTTCATTTGAATCAGAGCCGACAGGTTTCACTGCCTTTATCAGATAGATGCCTGTGTCTGCTGCTTCTAACCTCTGATTTATGGGCCAATCTGTTGTCTTTAAACAAAAAATTCCACACAGTCTCCAAGGCTGTTCTTGTACTTTCTTGTTGTGTTCTGTCTCTTCTTTGTCTTGGATTGAACTAAAGTCAAATTATTTTTTGTAAAGAAGGGTTTCTCTCCAGCTTGAATATAGCTTTATTTCTTAGTTTTTTTATTTCTTAGTACTGTAGTTTGAGGAAAAAATAATGGCAAAGTTCACTGCTGTGTACAGTTGGCCCCAACTCTATGCAGGGCCCTCTTGGCGTTATGAGTGTTTACACAGATTTTTAATTGCCACACAGAAGCAGCCAACTGTATTTACACAGGCATCACAGCTGCAGGAAACAATGTTTCATGTGCAAAAAGGCTGATAATTGATTTGCATGCACAGCAGATAAAACGAGACTGTTTGACATTGACGTGACACGTTACACCTATTTTTGTCATGGTGTTTACTAATTGGCTCCGAATGTAAATCTTTAGCATCATTTGTACACCTTCTGTACACAGTAACTTTCTTTCGGCAGAAATCTTTCTGCGAATCTACATATTTTCTAGAATACATATTTTTGGCAGAAATCTAGAAAGAAAAACCAAAAATGTATCTTCAAAAAATGCTAAATATTTAATAGAATATTAAATTGCCTAAAATAATATCACTATCTACTAATTCCCCCCTGATTCAAGCACTATACATTACATGACCACTTGTGGGCGGGGTCACATCTCCTTGTTTCAGAGGGGCCCCCAAAATGTGCAGTATGCCACTGACAAACTTTGATTATCTGTATTAAAACAGAGTTACCCAGAGTGTATCTTTAATGGTTTTGTATACGTGTCATAAAGCCTATTTTATAATTGCTCCCCAGTTTTTTGTGGTCTGTTTATATGTGTAGGCTTTACATTTTTTAGGTCTCTACGCTGACTGTGGGAGCAACAAGCAGGCTAGTCTGAGCTCTGTTATTGAAGTTCTGTATGCAGGCATGACTCACTGAGACAGTAGGACACTGGGGAGTACTGTCTTCTCCAGAAGCAGCACAGCTAATAAAAACCACAGTGTCATAGCCAATTAAACAGGCAGTGATATATCAATGGAATGGGCAGTCCTGAATGAGACTACAAACTACAGACTTATCCTGGGCCAGTTAGTACCAGTTTGTTAGACAGAAAAGCTTTCTAGTGCAGAAAGATCCCCACCTTGCCTTAAAATCAGAGCCTTGATGGGATCTCGGTACTGACCTATTTCCAGCACTACAGCCTGCATAAGAATATTCCTCTGCTGGAGAGATCCGTTACCATAGAGACAGGCTGGGAAACGGGACAGGACGGAGAGTGTGGGACGAGACAGGAGAGGAATGACAGGAAAATAGAGGGAGAGGGAGACTGAGATGGAACTGTTTTGCATATGACAGCAGAAAAATATTGGCCCTCTCATTTCTTCCGTCCCCCAAAAAGCTGTTATGTAACTAAAATGGCTTACGCAGGGAACAGATTTTGCACTTTGTTATTGTTCCCAGTCTTTTTAGATAAAGGTACTTGTCCAGCTCCTCTGGGTTGGCTGCATTCCCTCGAGCTGAGTATTTAAAGGATATAAACCAAATGTAGAATTGCTTAGTCATAGTCATACACTGTTGTGTAAACACATTTTAGTGCCTTTTTTAAATTAGCTTTCAAATGTTTGTTTACAGTGCACTAAAATCTGATTTGTTTTAAAAATCCAATCTTTATGTTTGTCCACACCAAGAGTATTTACATACATGCATATTTATTTAAGTTTTGATATAGAATCTGCAGGAAAACATCAGGAAATCTCACCGCAGTGTTGAGCTCAAAGCGTGTGACACTACACAAGCGTCAAAAGCATCATTGTATTTTACATTCCTGCGCATGCTGTATACGAAATCTCTCACTTTGTTTGATTATTCACTGTTCAGACACTAAGCTGTAGACACTACAGAATTTTGTGCATCACAGCAACAATAACAATAACAAAAAACAACTTGAAATCTGACCATCTGAGACGCATTTCTAACAAAATAAAAAAATTCCAGTCTGAATCAAGTCTCAGTGTCCTAACAGTAGCCTCTCTCCTTTCTGTTTACTGACATTTGATTATTTTCAAAGTAACCCAGTCAGTTTCTGAACCCTGACCTCATCAGCTGCCTTCTCCCACAGCCAGTGTTTGCTTAAAGTGTTCCCAGTAAGATGGCCAAGCTGTTCATTATGCTCCTGCCTCTCTTACTGTTTTCCTTTTAGCCTAATCAGTTCTGATAAAACTGCAGGTAAATGAAACCATCACATGGTAATGTAAAAACATAATTATAATTAATATAATTATATTAAATTATAAATCATAATTTGTGTACCGTGTTATGACACTGTGACACTTTACAAATTAACAAACCCACAAACCTTAAATGTTGCCTTCCATTGTAACCAACAATCTCTTATTCTTATGAGATTGTTGGTTTATGAGAAGGTGACCACACTGCAGCATCTACAGTAGCAATTAAAACAGCAGGAAATGATCTGTCTTTATATAGGGATTCAGAGAGTGTCTTCCTTACACTTATATAAGCAGAGGGAGAGAGAGGGGTCAGAGAGAGAGACATGCTCAGCAGGGGTTCATTAAAAACACATGCTCCTCTAGCCCTGTTCTCTGACACCAGCGGTCAAAATAACCTTTCCAGTGTTCTGCTGAAATGTTATATTTCTGTCAGGGGACATATGAACAATCAGAGAAATGCAGAGGGACACATATCAGCAACCTTATCATCTTCGGTCATGAATGTTAATCAGGTGGTGTAGCATTGGCTCTTGTTAAAAGTTAGATAATGACGTTAAATGCATCCTTCCTAAACAGTGGCTTTTTATTGATGTTTTAGTTATAGAATAGATGATCTATGGCCTGCTAAAATACTCTACATTTTTGTCATATCTTTTGTTGTATAGAAAATGTAGTGAGACAATTTGCCTCCCTTGTTTTAGGCTTAACTCTGACTGTGTCATTATCAGAAACAGCAGCGCTGGTTAAATATTGTGTCATATAAAAAGCTATTCTTTGTCAGGGATTATGAATTATTACACAAAGATAATGAGTCAAGGGAACAATGCTGATTGCTCATAAATTGAGAGATTAGTTTACCAAGGTCTGGGTGGATGGAACTTCTGCTTTCATCCCTCTTAAAAGCATTTTGCATGCAAATCTTTAGAAGATTCACTTAAGAATGCAGTGCAGAGTAGCAAGTTGTGACTCAGTTAAAATCCAGCTGAACTAAATGATTATGAGTCGCAGAAGCCTTTGGGGTTTCTGATAAACTGAAGAAATGATAAATAGCTAATAACCTAAACAGTAATTGTTTGAATCTCTTCACACTTAATAGCCTCAACATTTCAGTATAGATTTCTTGTCAAATATTTTTTTAATCAAATCTGGAGTTTTGTGGTTTTAGTCCATGTCTATTATCTTTGAAGTCATTTATATACTGTACTCCTAAATATGTACTCCTAAAATTGTATTTTCTGGGAAAACAGACCAAAAACATTGATGACTGATTAGGTCCAATCAGATGCTGTCTAGAATGAAAATGTCCATTCGCCACCTATTAGCAAAATATGTAGATTGATAACTGACTGTCAAATAACTAAAGCTTATTGGCTATTAAAAAAGGGTCCTTCGATATGTTAGCATGTCCCACAGTTTCGTTTGGAAATATTTCAACACAGGACAGAAAATTGTCAGGCAGTTGTTACTGACACTAACAATGGTATAAATGTAGGTCTTTCTGCTGTGGTGCCAGGGTCAAATCCATTTTGATATTGTTTCTGTTATACCTACAATTCAACAAAAACTTCTCAGGAAACCTCCATATTACACTGTGTCAGTCACACTGATTTTTTTCTGTCCTCGCAGGAACATCTCGGGCCCAGGTAATGATCTACATCAGGATTCATTTTACAATATGCAAGCCTCCCAGTCACCTAAATCATGGAGCAGCCATTTAGACTACAGGTCTGCTAGGAGCCTCAGATCTGGCCAAAGTCCTCGTGCTCCCTACCGCCCACGCTCCATACCCATCATTCCTTCTGTCCACTCCTATCAGGATGAGGACTCATGTATGCAAACAGCCCCTGCTGATGGAAGCAGCCACAGTTTAGTTCCCCTAGAAAGCACAGTGGATGGTTCAGCTGTCAATCAGCGGTCTACAGTAACGATTTCCAACAAAGTGGCCGGCCGACAGGAGGAAGTGGCCTCTCTACTAGATGAGGCTCAGGAACAGCTCCGAGCACTAGCATATGCTCAGAGAAAACAGGAGGACATTGTTTGCTCCGTCCCTCAGGGGGCCAAAGAGACTGTGTGTATCCTTTTAGCCAATGGGGGTGGACAAGGGGGAGTGGCCTCTTCTGGTCCCACAGAAACTCAGTTAGTGAGCCCAAGAGACTCGCACAATGCCATAAAGCCTGGCCAATGAGAGGGTTTGGGATGGTTCGATAGGACTAACCACAAACATCCCTTGTGTCTTGGGCAGAAGCATTAGAGTGCGCTGCCAAACTGGGATACCACTGAATCTACCATTCAATTTCCGAGGACCTGCCGTGTAGAAGTATGGAAGACTGACAGTATGAAACACGTGGAAAATAATTTATTTATATGCATTTATTTAAGGAGAAACGTCTACTTAGAAAAAGAAACCAAATAGTCTGTCATCTCCATGGTGTTTTTAACTGTATAAAATATACACAAATATATATAAATGGATATAAATATATGAATTCAAACTGGTGACCAAGTACTAAAAAGGAACATGGGAATGAGAAACTTCTTTTTTAAATCAGCTCCTCCACAATTAAAGACTCAATGCTCAGTGGTTCAAAACACCCAACATAACACAAGAAAAGGAGCTGTTTTTCACCACATTTCCAGCCAAGCTAATCTCATCCAACTCACAATCTTGTGTTTTGCACCTGCAGCGGTCACCAACCCAGTCACTGTCCTCTACCCTGCCAAGGAACATGGCTCAATCTGCCCTGAAAACAGAGCAAGCAGATCATGGATTACAATCAAACGAAACTTCTAAACAATCATTGTATCCAGGCATGAAGTAACTGATCGTTAAGCACTGCCTCCAAGACATCGATTGGAAGAAATTGGTGTGTCTGTCAGTTTGTGGAACGATCTGCTTTTTCTGTTCTGTGCCTCAGTAACATTCAATCTGGCATAATTTGTTGTTCAGATATGAACAACGATAAGCTAAATGAACAGAATACAGGGCAGGATCAACCAACGCAAGGAGCTTCTGTGTTTATCTTTTGTTTTAATGGAATAAACTGCTGCTTTCTAAGGGGGGAGGGAGGTGGGGGAGCAGTCACAAATGAGTCGGTCAGCTACCTGCGGATTGGGACATACTATTTCTGTGAATTAACAACCAAATGTGGTAAGAAAGAAGAATTAACAACTGAATCTTTGGTGAAGCTGTTTGTTTGTTTCCGATGTTTGTTTGTTTGTTTGTTTTTTTCTGACCCCCAATTCACACAGTCGTGCATGTTGGCGGTATTTTTGCAGAGTCACGCCATGAAGACAGAAAACTTTGGGGTTTGATAACACTTTGATAAATCGGTCACAATTCTGTTATGACAAGTTAAATGCCCACGGTGATCTACGGACAGGCCACACAAAGAGAAAATGGAGGAAAAGGCATGACAATTGGTTTGTATCTGCTTATTTCAAGCCAAATCCTGGTATATCATCTGTAAAATCAAATGAATGGTCTGCTAAGTTTAATAGATCAGTCTAAATAGAGCTGTTTCTGATGTAGAGATGGTCAGAGTATGGTCAGAGATGTGGTCAGTGGCTGCTTTTTTTCTTTTTACTGCTTTTCTTGCTTTTTGTTTTACTGTGCAATGTGCTGTTGCTTTTCCTGTAACATTCCGAAGACTGCCACAGGTAGTTTGCCGTTATAGAAATCTTTCCCTGCATTCACCCTTCATCAAAGAGGTTGTGTCCACCACCAGTCCTAACCTGAGGCCAGGTGAAAGGTGTGCCTGTGGCACAGGAGCTGTGATGTCAGTCTTGCTTCATCTTATTGGACCTTTCCCTGACAGAGGGAAATGACCTTATCAGCTAATAACAGTTTTGACAGCATGTCTGTCAAACATTACACCACTGTCATATATAAGATCTGAAATATCTGGGTGGATTAACATCTTAGGTTTTCTTATTATTTTGGGGGAAGTTTATCTATTGTGCATTTGTGCATCAGTGGAGCTGTTTTACATTTATTGCAATAGTCCACCCAAAAATGAAAACTGTCATTTACTCGCCGTTGTGTTAGGAAAGATATGAGAATGAGAAAAGAGTTTTCTGAGGGATTAAACTGTTTCTCAAAAAACAGCTGTATGGATTTTACTATTTTTCCCTCCCCATGTTTAATAATCTTTTTTTATGGGTTATATGTAGCCAGAATCCCTTATTTAAGAGCGTTGATTAGGTCATGCTAGAAGTCAAATAGTAGCTGTGTTTAAAACCTCAGAGAGATAACATGTTGATGCCACATCTATATACTGAACTGATCTACAAACTGCAGACTCATTCATACCCAGGTACTGGCAGCAAATTATAAAAACTTTTCTTTCTGTTCAGCTACTGATATGTTCATTTTAAATTGAAACGATGTGGGGAAATGTTTTATTTGAGCTGGGACCATATTTTGAACACTAGTGCTTAAGTGTATTGAAATATGTTTTCACAGTAATTACAGTGTATGGTACTTTATGTTGTCATTTTGACTTCTCGCAGACTATAAGGTATATGTGACAACTTGATGAAATAATTACTGAAGACAGTACATTGAAGGCACATCTTTTCAAGACATGTCCCCACAGTCTGCGCAATCTGCAACTGTGTAATAGCTGTTACACAAGTACAGCTGAATCTTCATGATTCTGTATAACAGCCCCTTGACAAACTTAAGTGTGCAATTTCAAAATCAGGAAATGAAGTTTCTTTTCATTCTTGTGAGAAATTGCAAAATTGCCCTTTCAATTGAAATATTTTTCTTTTCATTTAATTCATTTTTTTATTTTTTCAATAAAGATGAATCTTCAGTGTTGAATAATGCTACAATGAGTTTTTTTTAAATAATTGCCACACAGTCATTGGCACACTGCAAATCAGATTTATACTTCATTTCAGTAGTTTTTGCCCACACACTTGTTGTTTCTGAATTTACTTTCAGGCATAACAAATTTGTTTACCTCCATGGAGGCACAAACTACATATTCATTAATGGACAACACAAAAAAGTTAATGCAGTTTTGTATTCCTCAGTTAGAATAAACAGATTAGCCTTTGAGCAAGGTTAAAAATGTATACATGCAAACCTAGTAAGCTGAGGTCTTCCCTAAATTCAGACCTAGTGAACTGTGGTCACTAATCATTTCACTGTATAGAAGATGGTTTGGTTTTGGTTCTATATGTACCTCCTCCCTTTCTTGTACCATGACTCCTGGCTGTGATTCAGAAATCATGGCCATTATCTCCACTAACACCATTATACTCTGCAAGTCCCCTCCCTCCCTTCCTCTCTCTATCTCTCTCTCTTTCTCTCTTGTTTAAACTTGTGCTCCCAAAATCCAAACCGGACCAATCTTCCTCTTGTTTCCTCTTTCTCACCATCCTGCTTTCTCAGCACATTATGCATGAGGTCATAATCCAGAGACAACAGGGGTGAGTAAGGAAATTAAAACAACTCTTCATTCGCCCCCTGCTGGTAAACAGCAGGATGCACATTCCAGAGTGGAAGTAAAAGTATTCTGGTGATGTATAACAGCTTATTAGATCTACTCGTAATCCTCAAAGGCATTTAAAGACCTTAAACACAGACAGAATGGGTTTACCTTCTCTAATGCCAAAAATAACAAAAAATGATGTAATGGTGATATACATGAATATACATTTTTCATATATATGAAAAAGTGATATAAATGTGGTTATTGTGCAGATGGGAAGGTTGACTCTCTAAAAACGTACATTTTCCAGACGTCAGTAAGTGTCCTCTGGTGTACCACACACTTAACCCATAGGGATTTTAACAGTAGAGTACCCTTGTATCCTATCATGCTACTCCTCCAGTCTGTTGTATGTAATAATGAGCTGTATGGAGAAGCTAAATTAACTGTTTATGCACACAATAGTTTTTCTTTCAAAATAATTTAATTTAATAATTTTGTATAAACAAGATGCTACAGTAAACAATGTTTTAAATTAGAATCTCTGCATAAGAAAATGACACAGTGGAACATACATAACTTTGAAGATATGTTCAATCCGTCCTTAACATTCCACACACAAAACGCAATGACGGTAACTCCAGAATTACACCATTAAATGTACTTAGTGTAACTCAAACAATACCAGTACCAATAATGCAGTAAACAGCAAGCAATGAGGCAGTAATTTGCTTGATGTGTACATCCTGCAGTGCATGCTGGGAAACCATCCAGAAAGGGTCAAGGAGGGATCTCAGAAGAAATTGACATATTTTTTCTATTGCCAGATGTGGAACCATCAGCCAATGTTGTCATGACATATTTTTCCTGTGGTTGACAAGAACTCAAATTACAGGTTACTCTAATTATATTATTTAAGGCTCAAGTGTTTGGCTGAAAAACTTCTGTGCACAAAACTGTGACCATGAGCAAAGTTGGTAGCATGCTGGTTGCCATGGCCATGCAGGCATGTAGCAGCCAAGCAAATGTTAATGGATAGCGCTCTCCAGATATTTCAAGCCTCCTTGCTCAAGACTCATAAAACTTTAGATTAAACTAGATTTATTTTTTTTGATTAGCTTTATTTCTACTAGTAAGCCCATGTTAGTATTTTCACAGGAAGCCATTTTATCCTAGTTTCCAGTAGATAACATTCTGAACTGCATGCTTACCATCTGTTGATCGAAATGTCCCCATATGTAAAGCTTTAGCACTTTTTGTAACTTGCTTTGTATAACAACATCTGCTAAACATGTAAATACCAGTGACCACTAATAATCAGTCAGGTCCAGTTTTCGTGCCATGATTGTAGCCTTATAGAAATGGAGAGCTGTCCAAGGTCCTGAAATCTCATTGAATTCTGGGTGTTTTGACAAAAAATGTAAGTACCCACTAGCATATGGATAAAAACCAAAGTGTACTTTAAGCATTCATCAGTCTCACCAAAAGAAAGTCAACTGTCATGTTCAAGGCCAGTAAACTACCAGTTAATGAAGCATCAGAAAGTCTTGGTATACTTAATACTTGGTATTAAAAGATACAGCTCACCTTTCACTACACAAGAAACCTTGCATCAAAACTGTGAGCTGGTTTCTCAACTCCACTAACATCTAAAGTTTTGCAATGTTCTGTAACTACTTCAACCTTTCTTGTAAATACTCACTGTAAATTACTATCAATCAGGTTTCAAACATGTACTTGTCATTTTTTTTCGCTTTGGCCTGTTTATTTAACAGATAGTCTAAAGAAAATAATTACAGGCAGAGAAAGAATTGTTTCAAGACACACAGAAGAGCAGATGCAAACCCGCATCACCCACATGGGCATCACGGCTGAATATTCTAGGATCACATGCGCTTATACTGCTGTGCCATACATTGACATACATTTAGTTTGTTTTGGTGCTTCTGTTTAATTTAATGGCACAATACAGTACACTTTTATTGTCTGAGTGTCCTCTTTTAATTGAACATTCTTAGACCTGCTTAGAGTCTGTCAATTAAAATAGGTAAATTGAGCTTGAAAATTTGATTCTGACCAAACTCAACATTATAATGCTCATCAAATACAGATTTAATTGCATTTGACAAACAAGAACTGCACTGAATGTGTTTATTGTGTTTCTGTGGCTTCACAATTAAATTTATATTGGACAGGCCTTACGGTTTTTAGTTCAGTGTTTCTGTTTTTTTCAGAACAGTAACCCTGATAAAAAAGTTTTACGGTCTATTAAGCATGTTTATCACCATATATTGACAATATAATTGAAAATATTAAGATGGATGTGTCTTCTGTGCGCGCAATTTTCTTCTTGTGTAACAGTACATTTCACTACACAGCTAAATGCATAAATAACCCCTGCAGAACCTGAGACGTTACTCTTTATTATTTAATTTTGTTCGTATTGGTCTTGCGAGCTCTGATATATTTTTGATTGAAGACAAAAGTAATAACTTGTAAATTGTGCAACAAACCGAGGCCATCATGATGTCATTATAGTTTTATTCTTTTTTTGAAAGTTTTATCAGCTTGACTT
>JAZGTI010013442.1:0-14847 GCA_036877585.1 Botia kubotai
AACGTCCATTTAGCATGTAATTGTTATTATAAACATAGTAAATGTTTTCCAGTTAATGCCAGTGCAATGCAGGCCATTAGCTATCCTAGTTAGATACAGAAATATATACACGATGACATGATGAAATTGTGTCATCCTGTTACATAATTACATACAGTAATTATGTACTGTATCCACACACTTTGGGAAGGTGCATGGCGATAGGGCTAAGCTGAAAGGAAGCACTCGATATTGGTAAGCTTTATCGCGATAAAAAAATACCTCCTTTTAGGTCTATCGTGATATGGCGGAGCCTTAAAACAATTTCGAAACTCCTAAAGAGAGTGACCAAAGATACTGATACCGTTTCTAAGATACTTTAATCTATAATCTACTATAAAAAGACAATTTCCTAGTTCTGACCAAACAAAACCTATCCTCAAAACGATTTTAAAGTCCTATACTGACACTCAACATTACCTCAAATACAGTAACCCATATACGCTCTAAAATAAATAAACTATAAATACATATAGAACTCCTGAGCAGTTGACTTTTATTGTGACCCTTATCCTAATAAAAATGTACAATATTACGTACATGCTCTCCCGAGTAGACAGACTCTTAGTAAAATAAAGTTATATATATATATATATATATATATATATATATATCATATTCAAGTATTGGGCAGACAGTCACTCTTTAACATGACCAAACAGTGGACTTAGCTCAGCATGCAGGTTGGATGCAAAGAAGATTGACCAATTGTTATCTTTTTGCAGTTACTGACAGTTAATTGCAGTGGCTGATTATTTTTGCCTTTGTGGAGGAACTAAATTAAGATTCACACTACAACAAAATTTATACAACATTTCAATGTTTCCATATTTCAATATTCACTAAGGATTTGGATAAACCGTCTAAACTCATGCCAGTCAACCACAGAACCATGGCATGTTCTGCATGACAGCCAAGCGATATACCCTATAAATTTAAAGCCATAAGTGAAATTGCAGCTAGACCTGTACCTGTAAACAGCTATTACCTGTATTACAGAGATTCATTAACCTGGCTACTAGCAGAAAAAGTAGATGTATGTGTAATGTTTGCTGATGCTGTACATACATAATAATACAGGGCTTGATGGATCATTGATGGTTCCATAGCTAATAAGAGAGTCAGATACCTATAAAATGCTGGACTCAAAGGGAGCCCTAGATAAGCGCCTGAAAACTACAGTAAGGTCCCAGGAAGCATGTGGTCCACAGAATCCTTGAGGAGCTCTGAACCAAACAAGGGCAGTGAACTTGATAGTGTTGCTCAAACCATGGTACAAAGACCTACCACCTCAGGACATACAGCATCCTAGTTCATTACGCTATGGAACTCAAAATGGTCTCTAAAACCTTAGTTGAGAGATCTGCACCTACGAGGTTGGACTCCTAAAACTCCTAAAGAGAGTGCACAAAGGTATTGATACCGTTTCTAAGATACTATAATCTATAATCTACTATACAAGCCAAAAAATATGCCAAAAATATGTTTCTGGAGTGATTTCAGGTTGTTCTTCAGAGTGCAAATATTGCGATTGATTGATTGAATTATGAACGCTGTCGTTAAATGGAATCGTAAAACATGCAACTGAGCAAAAAAACATGTTTAGCATGTCACAAGTACTTAGATGAAGCAGAAAAACGTGACACAAATAAATAGTGAGAGAAGAAGATTGGCAAAGAGCAGTTCAACTTCTACTGAATGAAATATCTAGAAAATGACTTTTAGCAAACAAGTTCCTGCCATACTACAGGACAGAATGCATCAAAAACAGTTCCATCCAATGAAATGAAAGCCTGGTCATGTCAGAATGCAAGTAGGATTTTTTAAATTTTTGCTCCTCCTACAATTTTTGTCAGAGGTGCTTTACTGTCCAGATAAAAGTTTGCCCATTTCTTCTTCTTGAAACACTCCAATTTATTTACCAGCCCCCTCATGAATGTTAGGAATTCGAGTGACCAGCCCCTCAAAGTTCTGTGTAGTCTAAGGCACATACTGTCCTTGCACACCTTTAATTAAAATGGGGAAATGTGTCTTCCTATTTCTCTTCCCTGTGTCCAACTTCCCTCATCAAATAATAACACCTCTTCATCATTCCTCTCTCTACTGTCGAATAGTCTTCTAGTTTTCAACAATTTATTTGTCATGTATACATTTTTCTGTTTCTTTAACTTTTTTATTTATTTCTCTTTCTATCATCTGTGCTTCTGCTTCCCTTTCCTCTTCCTTTCTACCTGCTCTACTTGTTTCTCTTCACATTCTATCTTTTCTTCATATTGCTTTTTTACTTTTTCTCAAATGCTGTTCAAACCTCTTTGTAGCAATCTAAAGGCATGCTTCTCTTACTATTTCTCTCCTGTTTTAAGTTCTCCCTGCCCTGTTTGTCTTTTTCTAACTTTACACTCCATCTGCATTTTTCCTGAAACTTCTACAGTTCCCTTGAGCATTGGGAACTGACCTCAACTCTACATTGGCTGCCTATTAAGCATCGTATAAATTTAAAAATCCTGCTTGTTACCTAAAGGCCCTTGGTTTAGCTCCTCAATACTTAAGCGATCTCCTCTCCTGTTATAGTCCTTCACGTTCACTGCGATCTGAATGTTCTCACCAACTGTTAGTACCCAGAAGTTCAAAAACAAGTGCTGGTGGTAGACCCTTCTCATATTTGGCACCCAAACTTTGGAATAGTCTTCCCAGTGTTGTCCGGGAGGCAGATACACTCTGTCTTTTTAAATCTAGACTAACTACTCACCTCTTTAATCTTGCCTACACGTAGTCATATGAATTTATTACTCAAATCCCCTAAGGGATTATTAGGATGCATTAATTAGGTAAACCGGAATTGGGAACACCCCACAAGAACAGATGTACTGGCTCCACACTAAATCTGTATGTCTTTTATTCCCAAGGTCCTGTAGTCAGCTGGATCCAGACTTTTTTAGTAATCCTACCGTTATATACATGATAACTTTTAGCTTTATTTTGTTCCCTGCTTAAGCACAGCAGTGTGATGTTGTGGCTGCAATTAGTAACATTATGCCTCACCGCTTTTTGTTGGCACGACTTCTCAGTGCCCGACATATTATCAAATAGATGTTCATATCTAAAACAGTTACAATTGGCAGCTTTAACATGCCAGAGGAGAACTGGCCCTCCGGGTCAAGCCTGGCTTCTCCCAAGGTTTTTTTCTCCATCCATATATCATTGGAGTTTTGGTTCCTTGCCACTGTCGCCCTGTAGGCTTGCTTGCTGGGAGACTGCTGACGGTTAACTTAGCCTAGGGTTTTGTAAATTGTAAACGTCCAATATTTTACTGTATATATTTTATGTATATATGTATGTATGCTGCTTTTGCATGTTGTGTAGTTCATTGTACTATTGCAAATCCCTTATAGCCCTGACCCATAAGATGCTGTCTATTATATGCCATCCTTATGTAAGATGGAATGCAAATCCAGCCAGCTCTTTGTTCGTAAACATACTATAGGCCTAGTTATACGTAATTGGTCATCCCACACATATTATTTGCAATAATACCATTAACATGTCTGACATTTGTTCTGTGTTTTATTATTATTTTTTGTTTTTTATGTAAAGCTGCTTTGAAGCAATGTAACGTTGTAAAAAGCGCTATAACAAAAAGGGACAGTGTTTGGAAAAAACAGTTTTTGCAATCCCATTTGGTGACAATAATGGTACTTTTAACATCATAAAACAAACCCAGGTGTATACATCTATGAGAAACACATATTCAGTTGTGTTTTCAGAGTGAAAATATTATAGCCTGATCCAGCTCTTTAAAATACCTAAAATGCGTTCTTATACTTACAAATACTTCATTAGAGCTTTCTCTAGTGTGTAGGTGCCCTGAAACAAATATACACATGCAGACGATGTTTTCTCTAATCGCTGTCTCTGTCATGGTCGTGTTCCACCAAAACCAGCTCAGAGTCTTCTTTCTGCAGCAGTGCCAGCATCTCAATGCAGTCCTCGGTTTCGTCGTTCTCCTCCATCCCACCAGCTTTCATCTCCATCTCCTCAACATCTCCCCCTATCACTGCATTCTGCACCTCTTCTGCATCCCCTCCAACCTCAACCATTTCAGTTTCCTGGATCTCCAGTTCTCCCTCATGGATCTTCTTCACATGAAAGGTAAAGGGTGAAACCTTGTAGACAGACGTTTTGGAACGGGCATAGATGATGTGGTCTGGAGTGAAAGACTTCACCATCTTTTTCTGTGAGGACTTGAGCTTTTGCGTTCTGGGTTCACAGACATGTGAGTGCCGAGTTTGCCCATCTTTTTCTCAATGTTGTGACATGTCCTCCAATTTCCCCCGGATCTTTGGTCTTCATCTGAGTTTTTTCCAAATTTTGTTTGGTCTTCTCCAAGGTCTCCTTCGTCTTTTGTTTGGTTTTCTCCATCTTTTCCTTGGAGAAAATGTTGTAGGCTGCTCCATTTAATGCGCTCTGCTCGTGTCTCCTCAGTGTCTACTTCCTCATCAGAGGACAGGTCCAGAAGGACGTTCTCTTTGTTCTCTCCTTCTTCGGTGGCTGCATTGAGCCTTAGCTCCCCATTTCCCTCCACTGGTTCTGGTAATTTCATAGACTTTGCTACATTCAGTTTATTTTCACGTTGTCCTGTGAAGAGTCAGCAAAATAGCCATGTCAGTCACAGGGATGAAGGCACTCACACAGCACTAGAGGTTTAGATAATTAGAGGGGGTTTAGAGGGGGCCAGTGCCCCTGCGTCAGCACACTTGGCCTCTCCACTGGCCCCCCTAAATGTGGAATCGTTTGTGGAATTTTTTACCACAACCGAGCATTTTTGGGTGCAATACACAGTTTGTCCTGCAGGTGACAGTAATGATGCTTGTGTGCCAAAAGGAAAAGATTATTGTTGTGCTTGTTATTTTGACTATAAACAATGTGATGTCAAATAAATGACATTAATGGAACATTAATTTGAGCTGAACTTGTTTTATTAGCTTATTAGTTTGCTTCTAGAGAAAACTAATGAAAAAGTGAAAAATGACTGAAAAATAATCATAACAAATGTTAGCGTGCCCCCAAAAAGCATAAGTGGCCCCTGCCTGCCCCCCCCAGTTACAGTAGTCTAGAACCGCCACTGATAGGATCATTGATATTCTATTATGTTTGTAGGGCCACTACAAATCATTTTTATGCACTTGTAGACTAGGTATCATATTTAGGATCAGTCTTCATCGTTGTGTGCAGAGCACACAATTGGTTACTGGATATTTAAAGAAATAATGTTTTCTTTCTAATAAGTATGCTATACTGTAAACTGGAAAACAAGGGTAGTCATACCTAAATTAACAGTAAAACTGTTAAAACAGAACAGGAAAAACTGCGAATTAGTATTATAAAAATTAAAATGTTATATAAAAGTACTAGCATGACCTTTAAAATATCAAATCAATTACTGTTAAGCAAATAATAAATTACTTAAAACAGGAGTCACATAGACATGACACATGACCATAAACTGCGCAACCATACAGCCAGACCTGTTCTTATGCACTGACTTTTGTTGTTTTTTTTGTTGCACTTTCTTCAATTCTTTAATTGCCATTCCCTTCTGACCTGATTCCCCCGACCGTCTTGCCCTACCCTAATTCTCTGCAATTCAGGCAGGGAAGCTCCCTCAGTCCGGAGTGCACTCTGTTTCTCCCGCACAATGCTTTAACTTGTTAGTTGAGGAGACATTTTTCCATCAGTGTGATACTGAGTCATCACGGTTTACCCCATCAGTGTCTCTGCCAACATTTCCAGGCAAAATTAACAAACAAAAGGATTCCTTTTTCATTTGCTTTTATCTGCTGCAATCAAATTATATAGAGATCACTGGGAGATCAACAAACAAGTCAACAGTCACTATGCGTGTAAAAGGCATCCTGTGAAAGGCTTTTTTTTTTTGGATGAATTTTAAATGTTTCACTCCGCCAAATACATACAAACATCACAACGGTAACGTTATACTGTGAGACAAAGTCTTGATTCATCATGCTTGCTCCTACACAGAGCTCCTCTCATAGCTCTAATCTTGTTATTTAAATTGCCATTTTTGTGTAAAACATAAAATCACAGGTTGTGAATCAGTGTAAGATAAGGAGACACTGATCTGTTATGTACTTGTTCAATAACTGACTTTTGTTCATTTCTAACCAAATAAAAATAATACAGCTTTAATGAGAGGGATACATGCTTGATTTCTCTAAGGTCATGAATGTAGCGTGTCATATAAAATGAGAAGTATTAGAATGTTATAGAAGGCAGGTTTTTAGTAGCTTTTTTGTTATTCTTGTGACAGTCACACAATACTCAACAAACGATGAGATTCAATATTATTGACATTCTGCTATATTTGATTCAGGCTGTGTATACATATGCTGATCAATGATTTGATAGTTAATAATGAATATTAAATTTCTAGACCCCATTGACTTTCATTGTGTCAATTAAAAACAATCTTTTTTGTGCTCTGCAGTGGATTGGAATGGCAAGTGAGTGGCATTTGGGTAAGGTTGAAATTACTTTGTTTTTGGGTGAACTATAAAAGAAATTAGTCCTTTAATATGTCCCACAATACAGCATCAGTCCCACCCTACTGCTGCACTAGCACTGCTGTAATATCATACTATATCAAGTTTTTCCATATGGAATTTTAGTGTGTGTGGAGTTCTCCCATTAACATAGCGCTGCATGTGTGGAGGGAAGTCCTTACGACACGTTGCACAACCTCATCCTGGCAGGAAAAGAAAACATGGGCAAGTGTAGATGCTTGTGCATGTGAATATATCCCTAGAAATTATGATTTTGAGAAGATTTGTCAAAAAGTGTTACGTAAACTGTTACACAGAAAAGCAATATTTTGATAATTTAGCAATCTTTAGCATTTTTTAATTCAGAGTTGTAATGACATGACTGAATAATGACAATGTTTTCAAGTCATGGCTAATTTGACCATCCTTCTTTTCCCCCAAAACAGAGATGCTACTCACTGTCCAACAAACAATAACAAACTCTCATACAAACACCACAACAAAATAAAAGAGCAGGCAAATTACAGGAAATGCAAAATACAAAACTGTATGTTGATTAACAGCAAAGTGAAATCATGTTGAGGAAGGGGAGAATTGAACTGTTCTTTGATTAGTCACTGACAATTAATAACAAAACAACCAACCGTTATTTACTTTAAACGGGTACTGGCTGTGTGTTACAGTGGTCTGTCAACCAGTAAAATGCTCTTAAACCTTATACAAAGTGTAGTGTAATATAGCAACAGCAGCAACTGTAGGATGTTTGTGGTTGCACAACAGTACAGCATCTGTAGGCAATTGATTTTGTGGTTACAGGCGCATGTAATAGATATTTTACAAAGACTTTAAATTTGGTAAATGTGGTTCAGAATGTCTTCCTTTATTATAATAATAGACAAACAGAAGAAGAGAAAAACTGAAAAATGATTTGTGTGGACACAAAAGAAGAGACTATTCGTTTTAGCTGGTTTTTGTAGACTTTTATCTCTGCTTTAATGTTTCACAGAGAGAGAGAGTATGAGAAATTTAACTATATAAAGTGGCTACGGTGGCTTTCCTCTTAAGAAATACCGTTTCAGAGTCAGAGTCGTTGTTGAGACTCACAGCAGTTGTGGTTGCCCTTGTAGATTCATGTCCATGTATAATTCACTGTAAACATAAGTAAATCATTCCTGCTTTTTCTTATAAATGCCAGATCTGGCAGAGATCTTATGGCACATGCTGCTTAAGAAAGTTAATATTGGCATTTATTGGACCGTCTGAAACACATAAAGAAATTTTTTATTTTCATATTTGCTAAAAGCAGGACGCTTGAAACTATGTTTCCAAAAGGTTTGGTGCATGGAGTACACTTATCTGTTTGTTGCCATGTTGCACTTCTTAAGTGAAGCAGGCAGCTTGCAGTCTTTGCCCCATATTCAGTAAAGTGGTGGATATTTAGCTTGCTATTCAGAACGTGCCCTGAAATAAGATTGATGTGCTCACTGATTTACAGTGCTGCCTGGCACCACAATCATGGTTGACATAGTGATCCTGAATTACTCTTTCCAATATCAACAGAGGAGAGAGGTTTATGTTTACACAAAGATTTAGGACTGTGTGAAATATTGCACAGTCTGTAGTAATCTACTTAAAACCTAAAGTTTTCTCATTCTTTGAATGAGAACAGCTACACAATCACTAAGTGTGTTCCAGAAAAATTATTAGCTTTAAAATATCGACTTGTAAATTTTCATCACTGTCTAATGCAATAAATAATTTCCTGTTTAAAATGAAGCGCGGCCACAATAGACAAATAAGGTTAACATTCTCCTTCAGACAAGCATGTACTGAAGAAAACACTGTTGGAGACTAACACAGAGATTTTGAAAATAGTGCAGCATTCCCAGTAATATGCTACTTTTTCTAAGAAGTAAAGTTAAAAATTGGGTGGTTTCTTGCCTAGTGATTGTATTTAATGTAAAAGTGTATGTACAGGTAAATGTATACATTAAGTGTCATTGTAATTAAGATTATATTGGTCTATAATTTAGTTATTGTTGGAAAACTATAACTTAATATAACTCTAACTTTCTGTAACTATAAGCCCTATAAGCCCAAATGGTTTAAATGTAGTTAACATCAGTTCGGTCAACTTTAAATTCATTAACCAATCACAATCGTATTAATATCTTACAAATAACCCTAATTTGTTTAAATAATTTACATCTTATAATAAACAATTAAATTTGCAACAATACCATGCATTCTGTATTATATGTTTCATAATTTTTCTGTGTTTTTGTTTTCATTATATGTAAAGCTGCTTTGAAATTATGCAACATTATAAAGAGTGATAGATAAACAATTACATTTAATTGAATTGTAAGATAAGTCAATATTTTTTCCATTTTCTCAGAGGAGAATCTTGAAATGTGTATATCTGCCAAAAGATAATTTTGCCAACTTAGTACACTAGAAGTATACTTGCATAAGGACAAGCTTTAAGCTAACACAATTAATAACCACACATACGTAGGTTGTTTAACAAAAATGCTCATAAACTGCTTTTTGAGCTGAGAATAAGTGAAACAAGCAAGATAATGCATCTGCCAAATAGCAGAAAATCACAGGTCACTAGATATTGTTTAGCATATGCCAGCCAGAGTCATCCTGGTAATATGCTACAACTCATGCCAACCTGAAGATTACCTTTACAGAAACAAATAAAAAAGACACAAAGCACAGGCCCACGCTAACCATGAATATAGATCCATTTAGCTGTTCCCTTCAGAACAATTGCTAGATCAATTGCACAGAAAAACCCAATCCTTGTGTGTGAGCCCTTTCCCCCCATAATCAGACAACTATGCTACAGATTCCTAGCTTCCAAGACATTGGTTTTTCTAAATGATGTAGACAACTGGAGTATTTATGTGACTTTGCCATATAAGGCCTACCGGTGTGAAAGACAGATATAATACATTAGATATCTACTTCAGTCTGTATGTATAGTTCATTACAGCCCATTGTACAGTTACGTGATACACTTGCACAATTTCAAAACATAAATTTATGTTTTTGAAAAGTCAAAGTCAAGTCAAAGTGTACTTTATTGCCATTCCAGCCATACAACAAATAGTATACAGCAGAATGAGATTGCATTTCTTTAAGCTCTATGTGGAAAGTAAGTACAGATATAAGATAGACAAGACAATATATCAACATATAAGACAATCTAAGCTAAAAATATACAAAAGCTATACAACAACTATACAAAATTACACAAAACAAATAAATGTTTTCATAATTGCATTGTTTCCTCAGTTTGTGTATTGCCTGTATTGGGTGTATTGTACATAGTTTACACTGTGAATGTATTATTATAACATTAGTGTAAACAGACACCAGTGGATATTTAAAAAATGTGTTCAGTGGTGAAGGCAGTGAATAATTGCTTTAAAAAATAGCATTATAGAAAAAAGAACCTATGTGATTCAATCATATGTATCAGCAGTCCAGTAAATAAGTATTTGACCCCTTTGCAAAACATGATTTAGTACTTGGTGGAAAATCCTTGTTGGCAATCACAGAGGTCAGACGTTTCTTGTAGTTGGCCACCAGGTTTGCACACATCTCAGGAGGGATTTTGTCCCACTCCTCTTTGCAGATCCTCTCCAAGTTATTAAGGTTTTGAAGCTAACATTTGGCAACTCTAACCTTCAGCTCCCTTCACAGATTTTCTATGGGATTAGGGTCTGGAGACTAGCTAGACCACTCCAGGACCTCCCTCCCTCTTTTAAAGAAGTGTTTCTAATCTCAGCTTGTTACCTGTAAAAAAGACACCTGCAGCCAGAAATCTTGCTGATTGATAGGGGATCAAATACTTATTTTACTTATTATAATATATTATTAATGTATAACTTTTTGAAATTTGTTTTTCTGGATTTTTTTGTTGGATTATTCTGTCTCTCACTGTTAAAATAAACCTACCATTAAAATTATAGACTGATCATTTGTTTGTCAGTAGGCAAACATACAAAAATAACCAAGGGATCAAATCATTTTTTCCCTCACTTTCAGCTCAAGTTTGAACAAAATCACTCAATGTATGCAGAGGATATGAGCTACTTCCCGTTTCTGCTTTTTGCCAATAATTTATTGCCTCGCCATGGCAGCACTATAAGAGATATCAAAAATCTTTTAATTTTGCATCTTTAATGTCTTGGCATAATATTTACCAAATTTGGTGACAATCCCCTAGGAGTATTTAAAACTTTCGGGCCTAGGTAAACAATAAACAGGCAGGGCAGGCACAGAACATTCAAAGAGGAGTCCCGGGTATGTCGCATTATGGGAAATGGAGTCCGGATCTGGAGGAACTAGAATTCTGGTGATGGAGTCCTATGCTGGCGCGGAGGAGGCAGGGCTATGTGACAGAGTCCCCACCCCCCGTGAGCGGCTCCTGACGCAAGGAGAAAAATAGCGCTGGGGTCTTCCACATGATTGAGGGGCCGGTTTACCTGGATGAGCCTTATGGAACTCCTCTGTGAGAGGGGGGTCAGGGATATCTCCCGCACTGACCCAAGAGCATTCCTCCGGACCGATCCACTCCCAATCCAAAAACTGTAGTGTGCCACCCCGGCGCCTCCAGTCCAGCAGTTCCCGAACTCAGTAAGCCTCCTTGCCGTCCACTAGGATTGGATGGGGTTTGCTCTCTGGGACCCTCCTCCAACTCTCCAGGAGGTTCGCCAGCAGGTTTCAGCAGTGACGTGAAAGGTGGGAAAAAAACTATAGTTAGTGGGGAGGTCAAGACGGGATGAAACAGGAGTGATTTGTCTAATAATTTTAAATGGACCAAAATACCTGGGACTGAGCTTCTTGAAGCTGATGTTGGTTGGCATGGAAAGCCTGACAACGGACGGCGTGCAGGGTGTGCGCTCGATCCCAAACCTCCTCACTGTGCTGTAGCCAATACGTGATGGCTGGGAGATCGGTGGGTTTGCCAGACAAGCCTAATATGCATTTGAATGGAGTCATCCCTGTAGCCACTTTCTTACCAATGAATTTTGTGCATATTCCACCCACATGAGAAAATTTAGTCCAGTTAGACTGGTGCTGTTGACAGTAAGACCTTAAAAAATGGATGAACGTAGGCTTACGTTCACCCCTAAGTGTTTAAAGAAAGAAGTACATACTCTTTATGTGAAGGCAGACCAAAAAAATTAATCAAAAAACGTAATTACATAGGATTTCAGAAGTCTCGAAGGAGGTGGGGAGCTCAGGTAGATGATGGTGGGTATAGCGGTGTTTCCCTGTGAATTGGGTAGATTGGTAATAAAGTCAATGGCTATATGGGTCCTGTTTTGGTGTTTTTGAAGTCTGGCAGATGGAGCAGTTCTGATTATGTTGAATAGTGTCTGAGAAAAGTGTGGGCCGCCAGTACCGGTTTTTGACCAGCTGTAATATTGCTGTAATACCGGGGTGACCTGAGCTGGGTGTTTTGTGGGCCTGAGTGATAAAGTGTTTACATAGGGGTTCAGGGATGAAGGTGAGGTTCTCTGGGCATTCAGGGGGTGGTGGGTACTGATCATTATGGTTGGTAATCTCTGTCTGTATTTCTCAAAGAACGGGGGCCACAAGTAGCAAGGAAAAATTTTCTCTTGTACTGCAGATGGGGGCATTTCCTCGGTCTGGCGGGAGAGAGCATCTGCTTTTGTATACTTAGAGCCAGGGCAGTACAAAACAAAGACAATCTTGCCTGCCTAGGATTTAACTGTTTAGCATTCCAGTGCTACAATGTTCCCTGTTCATCAACCAAAAACCATCACTGTACCCTACTAAGTCTAGCCACATCACTAGCCGGAATGGAGGTATTTTAGATTTTTGTGGTCGATAATTACAGTAAAAGGATGGAAAGCTCCCTTCAATCAGTGCCGCCATTCCTCCAAGACCAATTTTATAGTCAGGAGTTCTTGGTTACCCACGTCATAATTACGTTCTGCCGGAGAGAGCTTTCGTGAGTAGAAGGCGCAGGTGAATGTTTTGGGAGGTGGCTGTGACCTTGGGATAGGATAGTGCCGACCCCAGTATTATACGCATCTACCTCGACAATAAATGGATGGTCAGGATCAGGGTGTTTGAGTATGGGGGCTGAAGTGAATCGGGCCTTCAACTCGGTGACAGGGGTGACAGGGATGACAGGGTTATGAGAACGTAAGCAGGGTAGTCCTAGAATGATGGAATGATTAGGTGAGGGAATTACATAGAACTGAATTTTCTTAACTGAACTGAGTTACGTGTTGGATCCTTCCCGGACCCAGGGGCCACCCATCTAACGCCTCCACTGCCAGAGGGGAACCACAAGGAATTAGTACAAGGTTATTTAGCTGAGCAAACTCGTATGATGTGAAATTACCAGCTGCTCCAGAATCTATAAGGGCGAATGTGGTTATTGTATTATTAGATATTACGAATTCAACAGATACATTAATACTGACACTCACAAATACCTCTCTAAATTGTCAAAGGAAAACAACAAATGTAGGGAAGACGGATCCATCTAGTCTCCATACAGCAGTCACCCAGTCTAACGCCCTTCTGGAAAGCAACGAACAAACAAAAGCGATACGGCTAGCCTCTGTAGGGTACAGCAAGGGTTTTTAGTTGACGAACAGGGAACATTGTAGCAAGAAACCTTTACATTTAGAGGGGTTACCGTCAAATTTCTCTGGGATGACAAATGGGCTGACTAAGGCGGCTGTAGCGGGCAGGGTATTGCTGGGCATAGGCGATGGTGCTGCCGCTGATTCCAAAGGCCCAGGGCAGACTCCCTGTAGCGCCTTAACCAGCTCCTCAGTAAGTGTTGTCAAACGGTTGAGTTGATGCTGATGCTTGACACCTAGACACCTGGACTGGCTCTGTAGACAGCTGCACGATAGCTGCTGGATCGCTATGTGGCGAAGTCTTTTGTAATGATGTGTCAGAAGTACTGAGATCCATTTGCAGCGTACTTATTAATCGTTCATGCAAAACAAAAAATTGATCATCAAATTTTATGCGATTTTAAGCATGTTAAGAGCTTCAAATATATCAAATACCTGAATGTAGATATTACAAATCCTTCTAGAAGTTTACACCAGCTATTTCTCTACATTGTTCTGACCAAGTCTGAGGTGATTTGGTTTGTTTAAGGTTTGCTTTAAGTGACGCACTTCCTGTTGACTCACAATAGGCATATCAATGCCATTAGCCCACCATACCTATGGCAACACCATCTGAGATATCAAAAATCCCCTCACAATTTTGCATCTTCAATGTCTTGGCATGATGCTTACCAAGTCTGGTGACAATAACATGAAATCCCTATAAGGAGTATTTAAAAGTTTACAGACTACACTTTTCAGAAAATTAAAAATGGGCAACTTCCTGATGGGAAGGGCTAATGGGCTTCAGTTGCAGAAGTTTGCAGAAGCAAACAATAGGGCTCTTCGCACTTTCAGTGCCTGGGCCCTAACAAATTATTAATCCTAAGGAAAACAATAGGGCCCTTTGCATTTTCAGTGCTTGGGCTTTAATCAGTTATCCAACTTTAGCTTACATTTCCTAAAATGGATAGAAAAATGAAACAGCATGCCTAAAGCCTGAAATTATTTACAAAACAAAGTCTGTTCTTTAAAAAAATTGATATACATATATTGCTGACATATAATACTTAAATTCTAACCAGAATGTTTAAAGAACATAATACAGGTGATTAAATTTTGACAAAACTATGTTAGAAAGACAGTTAAAGAGAGAGAGGATGACTGAAAGAAAGTTTGTAATAACTAGCAAACAACAGCAAAAACGTAGACTCTTTAATTATTTTACATTATGGCTTGTTTACTGAATCTTGTTTGACAAATGTGTGACAGATCCCTCCATGACTGACAGTCCCTCCTGAAGGACAGACCCCTCAAACACAGTCCCTCCTGTCAGAAACTGTTTCCAAACAGACCGGAGCAGTGCGCTATTATTTTCTCCATGGAAAAGTGCACAGTGAGGTGAGGGACACTAAAATGGGCCACAGAATCTTCCCTTAAAAACACTATCTCCCTCATGCAGTGGCGGCTACTGGTCTGTCAAATAGGGGAAGCTCATTTTCGGCCTACATCATAAAATTGTCTATTTATTTAAAAGTAAATTCTGCCCTACGTTCCTTTTCAAGAAAATGGTCTGTGACCCTGTCGTACCAACTAGGCGTCTTTTCCAGTGACTTGACCAGTGT
>JAZGTI010013443.1:2365-14846 GCA_036877585.1 Botia kubotai
GCAGCATCACTGATGTCAACACCAACGTTGACTCTCAAGTGTTCAGTACAGGTCAGGGGAAGATCTGTTCATCACACAAAATAACTCGTTCTTTCACATGGCTTGGAGGAAGTCGTGTAGTTTACTTTCATGGCGTGTTTTTATCATCATAGATCTTGAGCATATTTACGCGAAATGTGTTTTAACACCCACATTTGCGTGATGTTTGTTTCTCACCTGCTGAGACGATCAGAACTTTGGCGCCACTGCAGCATCTGTAGCTCGCGATTAAACTCCTCGCTCTAATGCTGCTGTTAAGCAGCGCGCATGCGCAGCCGAGTTTCGCCAGCGCGAGCCAGCAGAAGATGAACGTGGGCTCGTTCAGCATGAACAGAATCGCCGTGTCTTCGGGTCTCAGAATCGCCTCGGCACGTAACGCGTTCGCTATCTTATTGCTTTCTCTGTCCGCGTCTCTAAACGAGTAACTTTTATTCTCGAAAACGATAAACTTCTTGTTTGGTCGCGTTTCGACCTGTTCTAAGAATCTGTCCAAAGCGAGAAACAGAGGTCGGCGCCTTCTGCGGGAAACAAACTTGAGTAAAATCCGCAACAGATCAATGTGATAGAGAAAGTCTATCCAGAAATACGGAAAAATCCGCTTGACGATCAGAGGAAAGATTATGAAAGCGGCCAGTAGAACTAACTGAACGAACATCTTTGAGTCGATGGATTCGTCCCAAACAAAAGCGATCAGTTCAGGGAAAAGCGTTCACACTGTTTTTTTGAGTTCAAATCCTCGTGAAGGCGGAGCTACAGGGATGTGATTATGAACACAGTTTCAAGTTCAATTAATCTCGGAGCTATTAATACAGTCCCAAATATTTCATCATATTCTTTTTTTCTAGCTGGTCAAAGCTGTTTTATTTTCTGTCCATTAGCAGGTCAGTGCGGTTGATCAGTTAGACTACTAATCTGATCTGGTTGGAGCTAGTATATCAGTTTGGCTCGGCTGGTGGGTGCCCTGTTAATTTACTTAACCATGTTGCAAAACACATTGTTGCAAGCCTGGACTGTCTGACCTGCTGAACCCTTATAAGCTGTTAAGACCAGATTTGTCCAGCAGGGCTGTCACTGAACATACAGACTTCATTCAAATATTGTATTTGGTGTCAACCCCATGTTTATCATGATTTACAAAAGTATTTCTTATTTCGGTTCTCTGAGGTGTTTTGCAATAATTGTCTAAATAATTTAAAGTTAAATGCCAGACCTGTGGTGGGTTCACAGGAATGTTGCATAATTTTGGGATTGATCTGAACAAGAATTCATGTCAAGACAAGCAGTGCTGTCAGTGCTTGGACCAGGTTCTGATAGCAGCTGTTTTACTACAGCTGATAAATCAAATCCAATGACCTGTCACTCTCAAAATACAGGCTGACTCATTCTGACATCTGTCTGCTTTGTGCACTTTTCTGCAGTGATGCGTGTTTTCAGGCATGTGGTGCAGCAGATGTATGCATTGATGGAAAGACATCTTGTATTTTCTGTTGTGCACAACAGTAAGCATACCGAATTGTGTGTTTTAGATGGATAAGTGTTAGAATGTTACTCTGGATTTGAACTCAAAATTACAGTGATAGCAGTGAAAATGGAGTTACCATGTATTGAAGTTCGGCTTCACTGTGTTATGTAGGTTAAAGAAACATAAGTGGCATACAAAACACTTTCTTAAGTAATATTTTTGCTGATTACAAAAAAGCATCTGTTAAACCACTCCCAAGAGGGCTTGAATTTTACACAAATGTGTCCTAAATACCCATTGTACATTAATCATGGTTGTGGAATCTGGACCTATGTTTGAGGGATACCTTTTTGACTTATTTGTCTGTGTTGTACTAAACACCTGAAGTGATTGACTGTGCTAATGTTATTACATTACTACTTGTAATAAATCAGCAGAGTGAAAGTCTAAGGGATTAGGTGGCTTGTTTAGATGACCTACTTTATGAGTGTTTGTGGGTGATGTTGTTACCATTGAAACAGTTGTGTAGTCTATGTAAATAGCACTCTGCTTTTGTATGCTGTCTGATTATGCATGTCTTGCTTTAAACAACATATTTTTATACCAGTAAAAACAATTTGTCCTGTATGTTGCTACCCATATTTACACATATCCACATTTAGGCTACATTTGCCTGTGTATGTACATGTATTATCATTTTTATATTGTGTGTTACGTTCCTGGAAACACTCGAGGACCATATCACACTAATGGTAAACTTTTTAGTCAAAAAAGCATCGGCTCCAACATTTAGTTTAAAAGTAAATGTTGGAGCATTTAAAAAGGAAAACTTTTTACACTACAACGCCGCCATTGTTAATGTTGATTGACAGCACATCTGGATGAAGATCAGAGGATCCGCTGCTCAAGACAGTAGTGTCACTATCAGCCTCTCATTACTTTTCGTCATTCATGCGTCAGCAGGTTTCTATCAATTCATTGAGTGAGTGTGCGAATTAAAGAACGACTTTGGCGGTTGTGAGGTTCACAGTCACCTGTCCTGTTTGAGCAGAACACTAGAGTCATGAATTTGTGCTCTGTAAAGAAACAGACTTTTAATACCACCAACACACACTCTGCATTCGTTATTCTTCACGGGGCTGTGTTTGACCTTCTTCTGTTGTTGTTCTTGTTGATTTCTTGTTGTTTTGCGTCGGTTTTAAGGGTTCGGTTCTCGTGTTTTCTGCAGGTGGTTCGCTCGGTGTCGGAAAGGGTGCAACGCGGCTTCCGCAGCAACACGCAATCCGCTGCCTCGCTGCTCACGATTAAAGCAGACGAATACAATAAGTGAGACGCGATCGTGGGGCGAGCCGAGAACGCCTGCGTCCTGGCGTTTGCCGTAGAGGTCAAGGTACAAACACACAAAAGCATCATTTACAAAACCAGGACAATAAATAAGCCCTTAAAGGAACTTTGGATCTGTCAATACAATGGCATCAGACTCCGTGATACTTTGATTTATATACCCCAAAGAGTGCCATATCAGTACCATGGTGTACACAAACACAAATTTGTGAATATTAAGTGATTCTAAGTTTTAACTGGTAGTGTATATGCTCTAAAAACAGAGAGAAAACATTGCTTTCTAGTCAACACGCTATTCTAATTTCTTACATATATTTTTACAAAATATAATGAAATAAAATGAACGTGGACTAATTCCATGAGAATAAATAAATATAATTAATTCAATCAAAATAGAAGGAGAGGCACTCTTTAACTCAGCAGCTGGACTGGAGCATACAAGTGCAGTAACCAGCCTTTATTTATTCAAAACATTATTTACGGAAACAGAATTTAAACAGTTTAAATAAATTTAATGAGACTCATTGAAACCTGACGCATGTCACTTTCAAATTGGTAAATTTGAAACCCTAAACAATTTAATGTTTAGGGTTTTTCCCGGGAGACTACTGTAAAATGCACAATAGTGCCATCTGCTGTTTTGGCAGACGAAGTTGAGGTAATCTGGGTGAGACGAAAATCGCCATGGTCACGTTTGAGAAAATAAAGTTGAGAGAATTTCATATAAAAGGTATATTACAAAACAGAGTGCATTTATTTGTTACCTTTCTGCATTTTCTTTCAAATTGCCTTTGTATTTGCAAAGCATTTTCTGTTTGTTTGATAGTTGAGTTTCCTTTGCGAAACAGATTGCATTTGTTTGCAAAATGCTAGGTTTATTTGTTTATTTTTGGTACAATTTTAGCTTAAAAAAATCCTTATCCATGTGTCTTATCCAAAGCATAAAGCTTTATGTTGATCTGCAGATCTGTGTTGATCTGAAGTGAGTACAGCAATAAGACTCAACATTTTCTTGTAGATTGAGATGTTTAAGAAAGCTGGGTGGACTGTGGTGACCACCAGGTATTACAATAATGTTCTTATATGTATTTTGTGAATTTTTTTCCCACGAGGTCCTGCAGAGTTTATCTCCAATGTCACTAAAGCAACTAATCAGGGTCTTTAGGACTACTATAGACATCCAGCAGGTGTGTTGGGGCTAAACTGTAAAAGGTCTGTGGACCTGCAGGAACATGAATTGGAGACCCCTGGTCATATTCAGTCTGTTCATTACAGATCATCTACTGTGGATGTCTTTCAAATGGCTTTTGAAAATGAATGTTCTGGTGCTGGATGAGAAGTGAGTCCATGTGGACGCCAATAAGACAGGTATCCAGAAAGTTTAAAAGTCTTGGTGAGAGACTATTGCGCTTCTTGTCTGATCCAACAATATTTGACTAGCTTCTGATTTCTAATTGCTGTTGATGTTTTGTATTCAGGAAACAACAACTAAGTGGAATCATAAGTGGAGCTGCAGTCACAGGTCAGCTGTTAATGAGCTGCAGGTCTGTGTGTGTTAAGGTTAGGAAAAGAGAGGGAGATATATAGATGTAAACACACAATGGGGTCCTTAATAATGGGAGATTTTATTCTGGCGGAAAACTAAAGGAAGACCTTTAAGCAGTATTTCCAGCTTTTGCTAGATTTAGCGACTTAAAAAAACGACTAACAACAAAGCTAGCGACTAGCGCTTTTTCGGACAAACCATAGCTTCTTTCAGCTGACTGTAGTGCACGCTGTTATATACGCTTCCTTCTGTCTAATGATTATTTTGCATGTAAACATATATTTTGTCAGCTTTGTAAATCACTATATTTCATACTCGTTCCATTGCCTGATGACAGAAATATGTGAAAGAGAACAGATTTATTGAGTATTCTTCTGTGCTAAAATAAAGTGTGAGCTCAAAGTAAGAGAGAAGTAAAACAACTGTTAACTGAAACAAGTTGTTCCTGTAGTTCAGTTGGTGGAGCATAGCGCTAGCAACGCAAAGGTCGTGGGTTACTTTTTTAATAAAAGCGTTTGCCAAATGCATAAATGGAAATGCATATGGAAATGCCTGTGATTTTATCTCCATTACCTCGCCGCGACGCGTCTCCTTAGCAGCCGCGAACAGTCTCAGCACATCACGTTTATAAAGTTCCCTCCACGCGTAAGCCCCGCCTCTCCGCTCGCAAGCCATCGCTTATTGGCTCTCCGCAGTTCATTTGCATTGACGTCATTGAGGCTGTAGGTCAATCCGTGCGCGTGCTTTTATTGGATCTACTGCTGTCAGATTCGCGCCGCTGATGTTGTCAACGCGCGCTGTTTTCGTCAGGAAACTCGCGACGCGTGAACGCCTTTCTTTTGACGTCTTTGCCTTGGTATTTTCCTTGGCTTCAGATCCGCTTTCGCTCCTTTCTCTATCTAAAGTGAGTGAATCGTAGGCCCTTGACTGAGGGTTGTCGTTTAATTCAAGATTTGTGGGACCCGCGTCGACAAGCCGCGCTGGAGTTTTATCTAACGGCTCGTTTGGCGTCATAAATGCCGGATCGCGCGTTGTGCGGCGCGTTCAGGGCAGATTTTAGCGTGTTGATGGGAAATGGAATAAGCACACCGGTCGGTTCCCAATGATTGTGACTGAAGAAACAGAAAAAGAGGCCGTGCGGGCGCGTCGGGCGTGTTTTGCGGGTGTGGAAGAAGAATAAAGACAAAACACGCAGGAAAAATGGATGAAAGTGTTGCGTAAATCGAACAGCAGCTTTAAATCCGCTAGAAAAGAGCCGAAGTGGCCGTGAGAATGAGGAGAAGCGGACTGGAGTGAGGGGGGAGTGTGTCTCATCAATAGAGTTGATAGATCGGATCTTTATGTGTGAGCTGATATAGTCGCGCCGGGTGAATGATGGGCTGCGCATCCAGCATTCATATATCCGATCGGGTTGTTTATCACAGTGGGAAAGAGTCCGAGGATTCACATCCACCCCAGCTGAGCATCAGACCCGGCGCCTATAAGGTGAGCTTTGACCCGACGATTGTCTGTCCTATACTATGACTGTAGCGTGTGTTTGAGTGTTTGAGTGTGTGTGTGTGTTGAGAAGAACCAGTCAACACAATAGAGTTTTTACAGCAAAGATGCTGAGTATCCCAGCAGGTTTAAAAGATGTGTGTTTGTGTGAGTATGTGATCTTTGATGTGACTACATCTGATTGTGACTCAGAACTTCTTGTCTTTACAAACTCATTTGGTAACAGTGTGTGTTTGTCTTTGCTGTGTCTCAGCTGTATGTATGTTCTCTTACAGAAAGTAAGAGAACTTACAGTGGTGGTAACATGGTACAGTATGGTATTAGAGAGTAATACTGTGGTGCTTGATACATGGTACAGTATGATTACCTTTTGATGTACGCTGCTGTTGACATGGTGTCACATGAAAACATCTCGCATCAGTGTGACCAATTCACAGGTGACAGGAGATCTGTGCGTTAAAATTCAACCAAGATTCTTTTACTGTGAAGTGCTATAGAGAAATGTAAACATCTAGCCAACACTGACCATTGCAAGAGAAGCATTTCATCTTCAAGCTCTTTAAAACTTGTTCATAAATACTGTACAGCTTATTGTTTTAGAGAGACATGCTGCTCTGACCTGACAACAGTTTTTTAGAATGAGATAAAAACACATGTAATTTGTATGTAATATTTAAAGAACTCATTAAAGTTCTCCTCTCATCAGTACAAAAATTCACATTTAAAACGGCCTAATGGAACTGAAGTGTTAGTTTGGCTCCAGGAAACTGATGTGGAACTCTTTAAAATGTGTGTACACAATTCTTCACAAGAAATAAACAGAATGTAAATATGTACAGATACTCATGACTTTAAAGATTACAAAGTTTTATACATAAGGCCCAATTTTTAATTTGCAATTACTAATATTATTAATAATTGTTTTGTACCACAGCAATATTGTTTTTTGGACATGGTACCATGTTAATACCACAGTATTCTTTAAAACATCCGACTATATAAACATGTCAGTGTGATTGTGTATGTTAAAGTAGTTCAGTTCTATGCTGTTTTGTTAGAACCGTCTCTGTTCCACACAGACCTGTACACACCACAGCAGTGTATTTAATGTGTGTGAACTGACAGATTTCTTCTTTTAGTTTTAAAACACGCAATCAGATTAAAACCTTTATTCAACATGTTTGGTTAAAACTAGAGTGCAGAGACAGTTTGGATAGAGATGCTGGTAATAGTTATTAATTTATAAACTGTGTGTGTGTGATCAAGGGCACAGCAGCAGCTGTGTGACTTTCTGTTCATGATAAGACTCAAGTACAAGGTCTGACAGTGCTTTTCTCTCCACACATTTCTGTGTGTGTCTAGTGTACGTGAGTGTGTGTGTGTGTGTGTGTAGTGCTGATATTGGGTTAGTGGTTTATCTGGCCTTGACTGAGACTCCTCACTTCTGCGTTTGTGACCCTCAATTCAGGATTCCAAAGTGTGTATGTGTCTGCATGTGCCTGTATGTCTGCGCGTGTCTGCGTGCGCCTGCGTGCCCGCGTGCGCCTGCGTGCCTGCGTATTATTTATTATTATTTATTTTGCTGATACATGGTATAAGCCTTAGAGCTTACTGAAGTGTCATTATAGTGTCAGATGATTGATAGGTGAGGTTTCACTCGCGAGGATGTGAGTGGCACAGGCAGGAAGTACCACAGCACAGGGGTGTGCAGTCACTGTTGTTTCTGCCGTGAATCACAGTGTGTCTTTATTTGTGTATATAGTGTGTCCCATCTGCACCCAACCTGAATGTGCCCTGAGTTGTTCCTGATTTAATACCCTAACAAACTAAAACACTATCCAATACTATACCCATGCCACAGTATGACCACAGTGCGTATTTGTAAAGGCCCCCACCAACACGTCCGAGTCATAATTCACTTCAACATCAAATATTTACATTTATGAATTTATGCAAAGCGACTTACATTGCATTATACTATACGTTCTGAGTATGTGCAATCTCTGGGATCAAACCCATGTCCTTGGTGTGTGTGTGTGTAGAATTTTTATATACTTGATAACATAATTCATTTAATAAATTAAATATTAAAAATGTTTAATTTAATCAAAAGGTAATAAAATATTTTTCTTGTTTTGCGTTTGAGATATTTTGATGTTTTTAAACAGTTTTTTCTCTTAATCTGTATTTTTACATGCTGTTACTTCAGGTGGTTTGCAAGTGCATGCGGTGAGCTGCAGTTGTGTGTGATGCAAGTGTTGCATGTGTGTGTTGGAGCAGCTTTAGCAGGATTGAGTTGTAATCTGGATCAAGACAAAAATACCTAGAGTGACAGTGAGAGATCTTGAGTTCAGAAGAGAGAAACTGGATTAACTGCGTGGGCTCTGTTTTCACCAGGGTATTTTACACACTGTATTCACTGATATACTTTGTTTTGACTGAGTGCACACACACAGACTGCCCCTGCTGGCCACATACTTATCTACAGTTTCTCATTATTTTCTTTTTTTGCCTAGTTTTGTTTTGATTTGGATATTTAATAAAGACGTGAGCTGTGAGCTGTGTTGTCTGTATCACACGGCCTCTAGTCACAGACAGTGCTGACTCATTGACATTTCTTGGGAAATCGAACCTGACAGCTCAAATTATAAATCATTATTATAAACTTATAGTTGCTAATCAGGGTTAGGGTTAGGAGACCATTTTAAACATTTTAAGATCTGTCATGTGCTTGCTTAATAATGTTGTGACTTTTTAACCGATTTGCAGCTTTGCGACACACTTGTGTTAGTGTCTTGTGTTAGTAATAGTTTCCCATGTAAGATTTTCATTGTGTGTAAATTAATGGGGATATTGCGGCATTACTGTGTCATTTTCTGCAGTTGTCTGTGTTATTTAAGCCCTTGAAGTAAAATGAACTTCATGAATACGATTAACAAGCATTATTGCATTATACTTGATTACAGACCATTTGGAGATAAAATACATTCATATATAAAATCACACGAAAGTCATGAAAATGTCATGAAAGTTTTAAATTGTTGAATATTTGTGATAAACTGTTGTTTAATATTTTTTTATGACAAATAATATGGAATAATGGGAGGTAAATGTGTGGATGTCACTTTATAGGTTAACAGAGTTGCCCAACTGTAACCCTGACTAACTCCAGCTAACCCTCATTAACCCTGTGTCATTTTAAGAGACACTGTAGTCTCTCTGAAGTTTGTGTTGGTAAACACTGTGGTGTTTGTTTGTCTGTGTTGGTCCCCGGGGCTGCAGTGCAGAGGATGTGTTTTTCCATGCATGACTGTCACCAGAGACTGTTCTGTTCACTTTTTGTGCATGTATGCATGTAGATGTGTGTGTGTGTGTGAGCTGTGCAGCAGGAGGAAGTGCTTTGCCCCTCTATATCTCCAACACTGATGTCTGCCCGTCTTAACAATGTCATCCAGCTTCCTGTTATTCACTAAAGTGGAAAGCTGCTGCTATGTGTGTGAGATCCATAGGGGCGGATGCTGTTAGTGAACAGGATGCTGCGTGTGTATGACAGTGTCATTGAGTTTCATGTACTTTTGTCTCCACATGTCACGTTTGTTCATGTTTCTCTCGTGTTGACATGAACACATGTGAGATTGCTCTTATTCTCCAGTACACCGAATGAAGTCTGAAACTGCAGGCTTTGTAAGACATGTGAATAAATGTGCCTGTTTCCTAAATGGAAGTTAAATGGATCGCAAATGTTTGGTCTTGGTTTGTGGAAAGAGGCGGGGCTAATAATTAACAGGCTGACAGCAGTGAAGTGTTTGAAGGAATGGAATAGAAGTTCTTTCTATCAGTTGAGAGAGATTTAAGTCTCTGTGAGATGGTGGAGAGGTGATAGAGGTTAACTAATCTCACGAGCACATGAAAGAGCACTCAAACACATGCACACAGATCTGTGTTCATAGTAAGTGTGTATGCTGGGATTCTCATCTGTTATTTCAACTTCTGTGAGTTTTGATTTGTGTTTTTAAACTCAGTGTGCCTGCACTAACATCTTAATCAGTGTGTGTGTTTGAATACGTGAAAAGTTTTCTGTGAGGGTTAGGGGATAGAATATACAGTTTGTACAGTATTTAAACCATTAGATATGTTTATGGAGAGTCCTTATAAACCACATACACCACTGTGTGTGTGTGTGTGTGTGTGATGTTTATTTGTGATGTTGTCGCACAGAGGGATGGTCTCCATGGTAACTGAGGATCACCAGAGAGTGTGCTGGAATATACAGTGAGATTCACAGTGTTTTCCCTGTCTTTTCAGAACACATTAACAGAGGTGCCGTTTGGACCAATGAAAGTGTTTGAAGATCAGCTACAGGTACTGGCTGACATTCACTTCATGTGTCATTTAACATTCTTACAGTGAACTGGAAACAACAGCAGACATGAGTGTGAACCTGCTGGAATGAGCAGGAAGGCTGGTATTGTGTGTGTGTGTGTTTTGTCTTTAGTTATAGGTGTTAAAAGCACTTTGTATTCTGAGGATCACACATTCTCAGCTCTATGTGTGGTCTATATTCAGATAATTTCATAATCTCTCATAAATTCCTTAAGGTAAATTTGGGTGGTTAAATGAATCTGACTCAGTCATATGTCGTGAGGTCTCTGGAGTTCTCTGAAATAAGTATTAATAACTGGAAGTAATTTCATATTCAATTCAATTTTATTTATATAGTGCTTTTTACAATGTTACAGTGCTTCAAAGCAGCTTTACATAAAAAACAAAGAATAATAATAAAACACAAAACAAATGTCAGACATGTTAATGGTATTATTGCAGATAATATGTGTGGGGTAAGACTAATTACGTATACTAGGTTTATAGTATGTTTACGAACAAAGAGTTACTGAGTGTGACGGAGACATTTTGTTCCTATGAAGGTGTGATGCTTCTGCTTACCACCACTTTTCCACTGACTGTTTATGAATGTGTGTTTTCTCCAGGTACTGTTAGTGTTTGCCAAAGACGATGCTCAGAGCAATGCCTTCTGCTGGGGGTGTGAACGTGCAGGGTTCAGGTGTAACTTGGCCCGAACACCTGAAGCAGCACTGGAGAGTTTCCTGGAGAAGAACCATGATCTCGTTCTCATCGATCACCGACATTCCAGATATTTTGATGCTGAAGCTCTGTGTCGGTACGTTTCTGCTGAAGTCAGTCCAGTGCCACAGTTCAGGCAGATTTGCTTTTACTTCTTTATTAATACATAAAATATAAATTAATACATACAATTATAATTGCTGGCATATATTTAGACTTTTGGCACCAGACACAATGGTGATCTTTCACTAAGCAATTTGTTATAGCCTGGAGACGTCATATAATCAAGATGTTTGAACTGGATGTGTTTGCTTCAAGCTCATCTGTATACTAATGTTTAAATGTCTTCTTGTTTTTATTGTGATGTACACTAAGGACGCACTGTTATTCAAAGAAAAAGACCAGCATTTCCATGTTTAGTTTTAGTGAGATACATGTTTATTTGCCACAAAATGTTCTGGGATCTTTTAGTGTTTGATTTTTGCTCTTGACTAAGAAAATCCTGTGATCCAGACCTTAAAGTGACGTCTGTGTGTGACATCACAGGGTCATACAAACTCCTCTGACAGCATGTGTGTGTTGTTCTCATGTTGTCTGAACTTTCTCTCACAGTTCAATTAGAGCCACAAGCTGCTCGCTCAACACTGTGATTGTGGCTGTTGTAAAAAGGTTTGTTTCCAGTCTCTGCATACATACACACTTTTTAGTATTTCAGTGTTTAAAGTCTAGTATGAATGTGTGTCACTAAGTAACGTATTCTATTATCATATGATTATGTTTTATTGTGAAGGCCGGACCGCGAAGAATCTACTGTGATGCCCCTGATTTCAGCAGGATTTAACAGGGTGAGTGTGTGTGCGTGAGAGTGTGGGTGAGTGTATGGTTTAAATCAGTGGGTTCAGGTGAGGGTTAGATTTAGGGTTTAAATAAGTCTTGTGTAGGCAGACACTTGACTGGGGCAGTTAACAGAGATACAGTATATTATGCCACTAACCTGCATGCCATCACTCACTGAAGCTGTGTAACATCAGCTAATCAGATTAACACAGTGACATCATCTTTTCCAGTTTGGTGAGCAATCAGACGCTCTGTTCAGAAGTGGAGGGACTGAGTTAGTAAATAACTTTACTTAAAACGTACTGAGACATTTTTGTATTGAAAAAACTGATTAAGAGTGTTTGTGTATCACTCAGCGGTTTGTGGAGAACTCCAGTTTGATGAGCTGTTATAATGAACTCATCCAGCTGCATTACGGAGAAATAAGAGCTCAGATCAAACTCAGGTGAGTGAGTGAGTCTGTCTGTTTGTTTGTCTGTTCATTCTTGTCTTTATTTAATTTGTAAGCATTTTGTTTATAATGCTGTGTGTGTGTCCTTAGAGCTTGTAATGCTGTTTTTACTGCACTGGAACAGAGTCAGGAAGCCATTGAGATCAGCAGTGAAGATCAGCTCATTCAGGTACACACACTCTCACACACACACACGCACTCTCACGCACGCACTCTCACGCAC
>JAZGTI010013444.1:0-14845 GCA_036877585.1 Botia kubotai
AGATTTGGGTGGGGTACATAATTGTAAAGACATTGTCATAATAATGTCACAGTTTTAGGGTATTAAATGATTTGGATATGCAGTTTTCATGAGACTTATACTCCTGCTGAAAAGATATACAAGTATACAGCATATAGCCAATAGGTTTAACAACATGAGCCCATGATCTCTGGATCTACAGTATTGTACTGTAATACATGCTATTGTATTTTCTTGCACAAGGTCCCAAAAGTATTCGTCAATTCTTCATTTGTTTTACAGCTTTGAACAAGAAAACTGCTTAAGTAAGAATTCTTTTGTCCTTTGTGTAAAACAGCCAATAAATCTTTTGAATCTTATGCGGCACACCTAAATTGATGAATCAGTGAATTCCAGGCTGTATGTTTTGTTGAATCAGGCAAGCGACTGACAAATCAGATTTACTTTAGGCCCTCTGACAGGGTTTGCAACAGATCTGTATGTGCTTCATAATACACAAAACCTGACAAACAAACCTGACTTGTAATAGTTCCGTTAAGCTGATTTTAACTTAAGCCAACATCAAAATTCAGTGCAAGATCCACCAATCGCCACATTCATGCAAATGCGTAATTCTCTGAGCTTGAGCAGGTGTGCGATAGTTTGGTAAATGTGTGTGTGCACAGATGGCTCATGCAGGTGTATCGGGCTGAATGTGTGAGCACCACAGTGGCTGAATGATCGGTTTGAGTGTACAGCCTGTATTGGTTCCGATGGTGAGTGGGCAGTGATTGCCTTCATGCCATGTTCAGTGAGAGACCTGATCCAAACGCTGAATCTGAACACCTGACAGGAGTGGGATTGTGTTTCTCTACAGGCTATGGAGAGTGTGTGCAGTATGATCTGAAGGGCTGGCAGTACAAGCATCCAGGGGAAGAAAACAAACACTGGTACATCATGAGGTTTAGGATGGTCAGTACACAAAAGCACACACCTACTGTCTCCAAAGCCCAACAGGTCCTCTCTGAAATGTGTCAAACTCACAAAGACCCTTTACAAATGTCAAAAGTAAATTCGCGCTCTGTGTGTGTTCTCTTGAACGAGATTAATATTTTACCCTGCTATCCAAATAACAACTGGATATGACACGTATATGTATATGTGTATAACAATGTAAATATGGTTTATGGGCCTCATTAACCAATCGTTTAGAAAACATACAAAATGGTGATTTTATCTGTTTATTAAAAAAAGGCCAAAAGTTTTCTGTAAGGGTTAGGTTTATGGTTAGGGCATAGAATATACAGTTTGTACAGTATTAAAAACCATTACATTTATGGAGTCCTCATAAACCACATATGCCAACGTGTGTGTGTGTGTGTGTGTGTGTGTGTGTGTGTGTGTGGAGAGAGGCTTCACTAATCTCCAAAAAGATGGAAAGGCTAATGTAACAAGGTGATAACCCTAGTCACGACCACGGTCATTGTAACATCATTATCATTATATAAAATGTCTTATCCGATGCTCTACAAATGATTGTGATTGTTCATGCTTCACTGCTTCTGGATAAAGCAACAGGTGCCTCTGTGTGCTGACAGCAGAAGCAGTTAGGATAATATACTAAAATGTTCCAACTAAATGCTGCTCTCTAATGCTTCAATAACAGCTCAGGAGAGAGGTCCAATTGGAGAAGCAATCTGTAGAAGCAGGTGGTTTCGATTTCCCTTATCTTGAAATTCTTCTTTTATTTAGCAACTGGTTGACTTCTACCAGACTTGGGGAAAATGTTTCATGGTGAATGCACATGATCAGTGTTTCAGCTTACCGAACAGCTAAATGTTATGTTTGCAGATTTCAGCGCTAATTGCTTCGTGTATTATGAAGGTGTCTAACTTTCCTTGGCACCAAGTTGCAGTTGTTTCTGCTAATGAGATTTACTTGAACATATAAACATATGCTAACATATAACACTGAAACTGAGTGAAAGATGAGAGACAATGTGTGAAGCTAAAAGTAACGCATTACAATAACGTTCTGTAAGGTTAAACGTTAAACCCATTAAACCACTGGGTATCATGAACTACATCACCAAGAATCAATTATATAGCAATTTTGTATAGCTTGTTCATGTTAGATTGCAAATCATTAACTAATGTAAATGTTTAGCACAACATACAGCTTTTAATGTTATCTGTAATCTGTCTAAGTTTTACTAGGTCGTTCCAGAAAACTAGTTTCCACCTGCAAGACTACAAACAAAAATTCTTATGCTAAGATTGTCTAATTAAACATCTTAAATATAAGCAGAAAATAATCCAATTGATGATGCTCCACCCCCCATTCTTGCATACATGCTTGCTGCCTTGGTCATTTCTACACAAATTTCTATTTCACTGCAGTCCACCTGTTCGTGTTAAGTCTGTTACTACAGCAAAGCTGTATCTCTGCTGCCCCTCTCAGGCGAGAATATGTGACTGCAAGCAACACTTTACACTACTCCTCCTTTTTCCTTACGTTCCCTTTTTCCCCTCTTCCATCTCTTCATCTTTCTTCCATTTGCTCTTTCCAGTTCAGCCGGGTGTTCAACCAGCGCATCTTTCTGCTTTCTTTTACTTGATAAAACCCAGGGCTCGCCCTCCTGCCGTTCACTCTTAGACTGAGAGCACAGAATCTTCTGACTGCAGCAAGACAGAGATAGAGAAACAGCAGAAAGAGACAGAGCAGAGGGCGTGGAGGAGGGAGATAGAGAGAGCTTAAGAATGAAAAACAATTTCAAGAGCGAGAGAGACAGAAAGTAAGATAAAGGTACATGCCAATAGTTATTACCCACCCCATTGTCAACTGCAGAATCTTGGGCAATGACCTCTACACACTGACAAACAGCTAGAGTCATTCTGCGCCACATTTACAATCTTCCTTCTATTACTTTATCTCTTTATTTAAACCAATATTTTATTCTGTAAAGCACCATTGTCAGTATTACTGCAGGTCTAATGAGTGGTATTTGCTAAGCATCACCAGTATTATTGCTTAAAGGTTTGGAATTTTGTTCCCTAAACATTACACTTTTGTAGCATTGAAATATTGGGATAGCAACAACCTAGAAACATGGCAACTGCATAGTCATGTGCTAAAACCACTCAAAACAACTCAGCAGCTGCTTAGCTACACCCTGGCAACCACATACAACATCCTAGCATATTTTGGCATAGATTTGTATAATTTGATGACATAATCTATGATGGTTTAAGTGTTCTGAGCAGTCAGAAGCTCCACTAAGGCAAATACACATGTGCCTGCACAGAGATCAGCTCTGGTTTCAGCTTGTATTAAAGGCTTGTGTGATGTTTCGTTTGATGCTTTCACTGTGATGGCTGCTGCGTTTGCTAAATGCTGCTAACCTTTAGCAGATCTGAGGAGTCAAATTTTTTCTTTCAGTTTTTCCTCTGTCCTACATTGATGTGCTTATTTTGAAGTTTTGGGGGTTTAATACATTATTTGTGCATGCAACATCAAAACTCTAACATCTAGTATTGCAGTGGTGTTGTAACTCTCTAGACCCATTGCATATTCTTTGATATGCAAGTGCACCCATATATATATATATTATAATTGCATATTAAAAGTCACATATATAGTCTAAATACAATATATATACACAATGAATGCCAATATTCAAAAAACTAAACCTATACTTCAAGAGTCACACACACACACAAATATACACAGAGCTTGGAGTTTAGATTATTAACCTCATTTCCCATAAGCTGGTGTGTGATAAGATACATTATCTTTAATATGAAAAACAGCACATTAGCGATTAGTGGCTCTGTGCTAATGATAAGAAGCAAAGCTGTAGTATATTACTCACTCAGCCATGGCTGAGTTTGTTTATTAAGGTTGTACTTTAATTTGTCAGCATTATGTTGTTCATTTTTCTTTGTTAGGGAGACCATAAGGCACGAAGAGAGAGATTTGACACAAAGAGAGAGATGTGACAGTGAGTGGACGAGAGAGAGAGAGAGAGAGAGAGAGAGACTTTCAAAGTGCAACTGACATTTTAGTCAGTTTTTACTGGACATTTTCACTGGACTATTTTATAATGTATTGGAACATGATCGGTGCTGACACAAAAATGAAAACAATGAAGATTGCGGGTGTACCTACCTTGAATTTTAAAAGGGATAGCCAGAATTACTTCAAGTTTAACTAAATGTCATAAAATGGAGAGTTCCAACTCTAATCCTGACTGGATAAGCCATGTTCAAAGTCATTGTAAAATGCAGATAAACACACCCCTGTGGCAGAAACACATACATTATATATTCATGCAACAAATTGCTACTTTGTTTGGCAGTGATTCAAACATCCTACAGTTAGGTTAATAAACTGAATATTTATTCTGATTATTATAACTAAACTAATTATTGTACACCTAAAATTATTTTTGCCTCTGGTAAAATCATTATGTAATGCACGGTGACTGCAACGTTTTACTCCTTTCATTTGCCTTGGACTATTTTGACTGTTGCACGTTTCCCGGTTCTCTGCTAGCCAGCCTAGTAAAATTACCTTTTGTGACACTATCTACACTGCTACACTTATCACATGCTGGTCAAAGTGGTGCATGTACTGATCTGAGAGGTGCATTGAAGAACTGATGTGAATCATGTCAAAAGGCACTCATTAAGTTTTCGCTGTCTCTGCAATGTCATCCCATCATACAGTCACTACTCAAAACGTCACATGGGTTCCCGATCCCCTTGACTCAGAGATGAATGAGCGTGTGTTTGTTAAGTTACTGTACTTGCTCAGTATGAGCAGACTGACATGGCCCATTGCCTTCTATTATCTGGATTACATAAGGAGGTCAGCGCTCAGAAGTGTTGATGCATTTCTGATTAATCAGTCAGGTGTGTGTGTGTATATGTGTGTGTCCACATCAATGTGTCCTGTGAGACAGCTGCATGGACTTTCCCAAACCTCCTCACCAGATGTGCAAAACCCCATTCCTCCAAACACTCTTCCACTCTCATGTAAAGTTACACACACACACACACAGCCTCTTCCCATATAAACTTCTCACATCTGTTCCCAGAACACCCCGGGCAAAGCACTGATCACACTACTCTCTCTTAAAAAATCAATCCCAGCATTCCCTGAGGTGTTACACTGGCCTTTTGAGATTATCGTCATGGTAAACACACATACAGACAATCTGGGTGTCCAGATAAACATTCACAATAAAAGTTCATAATAATTATCATAAACATGCAGTAAACATTTCATAAGACACTAAATAAATGCACATCACAAAGCACCTTAACACATACAGTGAATAACAGTTTGCGCAAATTAAACACAGTTCGTTACAAAAACCGTGAACACCGTCTGGATTATGATTCATCCATATGTGTGTAGGAAACACTGAAACATCTGTTTGTTTGTTGATTTTAGTAACCTTCTGAGAGAGAAAGCACGTGAGAGAGAGAGAGAGAGAGAGACAGAAAGAGAGTGAGATCCTGCTTTGGTAGTTTCAATATCCTCAGGCTCATTTTAAAGGAAGTGATTTAGCCACATACCTCAGAAGCCCTCTTGCTTTCTCATTCCCCGGCATCTCTCCCTATCTTTCTCTGTTGTTACATTCATCTCTCTTTTTTCCTGTGTGATGTGTATCCATGTCATCTTTTGTCGGCTCGCTGGACTGAGGAAGAACTGCAAACAGCATTTCAAATTCTAACTCTGTTTTTGTTTTTTTTGTTTTGCTTGGTCAGTCATTCTTACAGATGATGCAATGTAAGTTTTTTATTGTTAAAATATAAAAACTGCAGAGCCAGCCACAAGAAAGCCATTTATAGGCTGATTCTGCCATCCTATGAATCAAAACCTTACTCTGTTTGAGCTTACCTATTGTAAATTTTTTTTGTGGTGCAGAAATACTCAATGTAATTTCAATGAAAAATGTGGTTCTATTAGCATTGTTTTGTTTGTTTGAGCTAATGGCACAGGAACTGCATGTGTCACCTTCAATAAACTTTTAGTTTGTATATAGTTAAAAAGGATTGAATCGCATTCAGTAACATTCCTTTTAAAAGACTACAAACCTGACAAAAGGAAGCATCTGTATCTGCCTCTCTACTTCAGAAATATTCTCCTTCATACCTCTTTCTTTCTCAGTCTGCACACAAAAACACATATTTTCCACTTCTTAAAGCCATTTTCTCTTTTGTTTTATATGATTTCTCGTCTCGATTCATCCCCCTACTACTTGACTTCTATCACTGTCATCTCTTCCCAGACATCTTTTTTGACTCTATTCAGTTGTTGTTCCACCCTTCTCAATTTCACATGACTCAATATCACAAGAAATAGAAGGCGGACCACACTTGCTTGAAATAGAGACACACACAAACACACACACACACACACGTACCTCAGCTGCACACTGTGAGGTAGGGCTTTAATGATGTGTCTGGTTCTATTAGCTGTGCTGGCCTCTTAGTATTCAATGAGTTCATTATTCACCCTCCTGTGACTCAGGGGCCTCCCATCTCCCTGCATTTCTCTGCATGTCAACCCTTCCGCACCTCCTGAGTGACCCCGCAGGGTTCTTTAATAAAGAACGCTGCAGCCGACCCTCACATCTGATCTCTTTCAAATTGAATGAAGTTAACTTAAACCAGCGAACAAAAACTCCATGAAATACAATAACCCTATAACGAGGGAAAGCTGACGTTTAACTGTCGCGTGCAAAGGTAATCCTTGTATCCAGAAGCGCCAAGGCATAGACCTCCCGTTGGGGGACTTGGCCGCCACGCTGAGGGATAGATATAAACACAGGCTCGTGTTTGCCAAAGCCACTTCTGCATCACCGATCTGCCTCTGTAATCAGCTTGCATCAGGAGCCCGCGTTTGTGCAGTCGCCTCGATTTTACCTGTCGGCACAAACTCACAGTGTGCCTGGAACTGCAGATCAAAGAGGGCGTTACAGAATTCCCAGATCAGAACCGACATCCTGAGGCCAATATCTTTGGGATTAAGATAAGAATCAGTCTTTCACTGGATTTCATCTCTCCTTTTTTCCTCCTTTATCATCTCTTTATTTGTGCTTCTGTTTCTAAATTAATGCAGTTCCCTTCTTCTTGTAGTGTTTTTGAACAGGCACTGTAGGACTGCACATTCACTGAGGCTGATAATGTGCAGAGTTAAAGTGGCTCATTAAACCCATTTTTCACACAGAAATTGCTGCGTACAGCTCCAAGTCTGCAGTCAGCACTTTCTTTCCCCCACCCCTCGGCCAGCTTGTATAAGTGTCTGATAAAAATAGTGCAATTGATTCAAACTGCACATCATCTCATCAAACTGTTAGACTCCTGCTGCTTTTCATTATTTCTCCTTCTCATTCTTGCTTTCTCTTCTTAATAGAACACAAATGCATTCTGGGTAAATAAGTGTAACAACCGATTCAGCATTCTGTACAAACTGTGCCAAATGCAACATACTCAAGGAAATAAAATAACGTGCACAAAGCAACAAAGAAAACATTTCTAATTGTTCTAATTTCTACACCAAATCTATCACATATTTACATACTACATTAAACACAGCATCATTCAAATGTTCACTAATAGTATATCTTTGAACTTAAAAATTAAGTTACAGTGTATGACTACTAATCGGATATGAATCATGCAGACACTGCATCGTAATTGCATTGCAAAGTATTTTATGTAGTATTTACAGATTCAGTTTTTCAATGTCTAAAATATATAACATGTATATAAATATCTAGAAAGTATATGACACGTTACATTATTAAAACTGAACTTTGACTTTGCCCCTAAAATTCTGACTGACCCCTAAAGATTTCAGTTTAGGGACATTAGTGCTCCAAAAACACAAGCGCAGAGTCCTGAAATTAGTGTGTGTGTGTTTCTCTCCGTGACACTGATGTGGCATGGCACTGAAAGCCTGCAGCAGTTTTCTGGCCAGCGGATACATCCTGCAGCTTCACACTGGCTTAGACAAGTAGAACAACACTAAGAGCTCATGCAGACACACTCATACACAAATACACAGAGTGAAGGCAAAAGAGGGCACTCAACAAAGTAACCGCATTTAAGGATTAGTGGACGTACGCTCCACTGAGGAATTCTGACAAAGCCAGATGGCTAAGAGTGGAGAAAAACAGACAGCTGTTTCCAAAACACCTTGTCAAAAACTCTCAATTAATTCAAAGTTTAGAATTAATTCAGAATTACCTCTTTTAGAGCGGACTTTGATGATGTCTTTGACACAGTGTCTGTGTTATTTTGTAATTGATGGTGCTTGCTTAAGCTAAAATTTAACGAATTCCTAACTCTGGCACAAAACTTATCCCACAGTGCTACAGACAAAATGTCAAATGATCTGGATGTCTGAAAATGTTCATGATACAGTACCAAACAATACCCGGATAATGTATTGCATTGGCTGTTCTCAAGTGTGCAAACCAGAGTACACTTTGCTATCCCATAATGCCATGGGACCTGAAGCTAGGTCATATTCAAAGAGCTATAAAGTAAATTAACTTAAAGGTAACATAAGAGAACTGCCAATCAAGTGCCTCTTTTAAAGTATAAGTGCTGTAGTTACTAAAAAAGCTGTTTCTTAAAGTTACATTGTACTTGTGGAACAACACCTTAGTTACAACCACCAAGTTAGTCAATCTTAACTTGGCAGATATAGCAAGCAATAGAATGTGTTTATTTAACTTTTAAAAAGTTTTTAATACTTTTTAATACCCGGTCTGTGAATTCCTCACCCCTTTCAAATCTGAGTGCTGGCTTTACATGACACCTGTCCTGACATCTGGATCTGACCTCCACGCACAGGTAACTTTCACATATGTAAGCAGCAGGCATTTGCATGTACAGTACAGAAGCACACAGATGCACAGATGCACGCAAAGGCCAAGGCGATGGTCCATGTTGCAATATGCGAAGCAGTGTCACACCAAAGAGCGGGCAAGCATGTTTTTGTTAAATATATGCATACGTATATGCTATGCCTCTGCAGCAGAATGCACTCAGCTATGTTTGGTTATGTCCTCTCCATGTGGAGTTCAAGGCTACGCATGTGCAATATGACCTGGTGACTCTGTCCCTGCTGGAATAGGGGCGACATCATGCTGAGATCTTTGCCAGTATCTTGAATTTTGTAGATCAGTGGGTAATCTAGCGTTCTTTTCTGGTACCGCATCTTTTTAGCTGTATTGAAAAACAAAAGCTGTAGCCAGCAAAAGTGAGCATATTTTGATTCACCACGTGTTTTTTGTGCAAGGTGATGCGTGTGGGACCTTCTGCTTTACAGCAAGACTGCATAGTGCTTTGGAGTCTCTTTATCTCTGCATACATGAATAAAAAAATCTGGCTGTGCTCAAGTATATGGATATCCGTCTTATGTAACATGCGAAATCAGAGCTTTCACACTGTGCGTGTGTGGTGTGTGAACATGTCAACCAAGCTTGTGTGGTAATCCCTCAGATCCTCTGTGTGTGTATGTGTTCATCGAGTGCCTTGCTTAGATCCCTGTGCTTTTGCGAACAGTGGGGAAAAAATACAATCCTTAAAAGCTGATGACAATGTGTTTGCCACAGACACTTTACCTATCGCAGATGCCAAGGAAATTAGCATTGAAATGTTTTAGCTGACAGACTAACATTATATCTGACTGCAAAGGCCCAAAATATTTATGCTTACAGCTAAAGTAGGAAAGAGAAAGAGAGAAAGAGAGAGAGACCCACTTGGACCCACTGCGGAGACCATGGACTGTGACATTGTGAGTTGCCATGGAAACGGGACAGCGCACTTATATGTTAACTGTTTGCATATAGATTGAAATGAATGCATGTATCCTAATTAGCAATAAATATCTCGCAAATTTATTCTGCCCATAACTTAACACAGCTATGCCATTGCACTAATGTGCTAAGCTCATCTTATTAAAAATCTAGCTGTATGATATCATAATTATATAACAGGTTTTAAATCAGTGTGAGAGCTTTGTGCTATAAGCCTTACCAAAAAGATTCATCAGTCTTGTCTAATTTTCAGAAGCTGAAGGTTTTAGGATGGAATATTGTGGGGTTTAAAAGTCAGAACAAATGCTGCTATTTTGCATTCTTCTATTTAATAAAAAAAATAACATTACAAATTATATTACCAGCATGACAATTTAAGTGTTAAGAATATTAATATGTCCCCCTTTGCTTAAATGACCACATGCACTCAAGCTGGCATAGACAGTTTGTTTAAAACCCGAAGCTCCACTGTATCCCAAGGTAACATGATCTTTTGTTTTGACCTGTTGTATTTTTTTCTTTTTTTAGGTCTTTCTTTGAAATTTTATTTTGAACTTTTGGATCCAACTGTGTAGAAAATGTAACCAAAAACCTTCCAAAAATTCTAGATTTCTCAGTTATTTAAAGTTCATTTATATAGTTTAAAAGTACAAATATTACACATAGTCTCTCAATTAATATGAGATCATAACTTTTATTTTTAATAATTATATTAGAAAAGTGTTAGGTGAAGTGTAGCATGTTACGTAAACAGAATCAATTCAAGTTAAATTTTCAAGTTAAATTTCAAGATCAATTCAAGATCTCAATTCAATTCAAAATTTTCAAGATCTCAATTTCAAGATCAATTTAAGTTAAATTTTGCTGTCACTAGTATTATGGGATGTAGGATCTGTGGTCTGTTTCTCGACATTCTGTTTTCAACATCCAGGATGATGCATTTGCTGGTTCTTTCTTCCGTCATTAGATTTTGCATTGAAAGTAAAAGTTTGCAAGCACAGCATGCAACCATCCCATAATGAGTCTCTCTCTCTGCTCTTGGTTTGAGTGAGGCCGTGGCTAATCGAAGGTAAAGCTCTGTGTTTTTTTCTCTCTCTCCGTGCTGTAATTATGTTTGCACATTAAAGAGGAGAGATAAGAGATCGTGTCTTCAGCAGATGTGCAAATCTGGCCCATTACAAACTATTGATCATAAGAGCTAAAGTAGAGGAACAGAACTTTTTTTTGATTATCTTTTTTCTTGTGTTTTCTTTCTTTGCCACCCTTCTCTACTGATGTGGATTATGGTTATTATAATGTGTGGAAATCATCAGCTCATTTATATTCAAGTTGCCATAACAATGACAGACAAATGTGTGTGTATTTGTGTATTGGAGGAGGGGGGTTGATTATGTGCTTTACAAGGACACAAATGTGTATAATGAAATGGGTAGAACAATGTAAACATGGTTTATGGTATTTAAAAATGCCAAATGTTTTCTGTGGGAGTTAGGTTTAGGGGTGGGGTTAGGAGACAGTTTGTACAGTATAAAAACCATTATGTCTATGGAGATTCCTCACAAACCACATATGCCAACATGTGTGTGTGTTGCCTCAGATTCCCCCTTACTAATGGCTGGTTCTTGAGAGGTATTACGTTAATACAGTTACAGTTAATTACAATTAATAAATCATAGACTAAAATTTTTTAACCCTTATACTAATTCAACATAGAAAACACCCATAGTTTACACAGAAATAAAAGTTCAGTCAAAAGTCATAATTGTTCCACAGGTGAGGGTAAGTAAATGAATTTTTTGAGTGAACTACTCCACTAATAGTGTTTTGTAGCTAAACCGGTAAAGCATGATGCTGATATCGCCATGGTCATTGGTTCAATTCCCAGGAAATACATGGACTGATAAAAATTGCCCAATTACAATGTGAATAACTTTAAATAAAAGCGACCACTAAATTCATAAATGTAATGCAAATGTAAAACACTTAAACTCTTGGAAATGATGGTTAAAGTGATCAGCAAATATGTAAACCCTATGCATCTACAAAATTATCAGCAGCACAATGCTTAAAGGAAAACCTTCACTAATATAATACAGCCAAGTAAAGTCATTCTACAAACCTTTTTATATTAAAGCTCAGGGCAGAGTTTCCACAGAGACATTAGCTAATAGTATAACACTTGCTTAAAGATGCTTAAAATGCTTAAAGTCTCATGATTTTAGCTGTCTAGGTGTAATTCCATGGTGCTCACTGCTGCTCATAATGGTCTGGAGAATTTGCAGACAGCCCATCTATTTAAGAATCCACCATATCTTTACTCTATAGAAACGGCTAATGTCTGGCCATTTGTGGAAGAAAGATACAGCCAACCAAGCAATGAATATGAATGCTGATGAAGTGAATGAGAGCTGGAGGTTTTCATGGTCAGCATATAAATGTTAATGTGCGTATAAATGTGTTTTTTTAAACAATTTCTGAGCCTTTCATGTACGTCTACAAATCAGATATCCATCTCTGCCTCAGATTTAATCTCACACTTTTGCTCATTTGTCTATTTCAGGGTGAACTCAAAGTCAGCTTTATTTTTAAACAAACTTTTACAAACAATTCTGCAAACTTTAGTTCCAAATTGTTCTCACGCACCTGCTTGAAATTTTGAATGGGCCCAAAAGACGTTGATTAGCTGATTTGACTGTGTTTGATTACAGTTGGAACTAAATGCCGCAGGATGACAGATCTCAACAGCAGCAGTACTAAGCACCTCTGTTCTAATGACTGTCATTAACCTTTGAAAAAATCAAATGAAAGAAAGATGGAAAAATGGAGAAACAGACAGATTTATCTATATGTCCGCAGTGAGTTCAGGGATATTACATGTTCTTTTCTATGAATACTAAAAGAAAACTATAAAGAGACAGTTGAACATGCAAAAATGCAGATTTACATGAGTGTCATAATGACCATTGTTATGGAATGCCATTGTTGTTACCATGACAACAAATGGCTTTGTGCTTTTGCAATATACTAATGTAATTATGTCCATAAAACATAGGGGACATCACTATGGATATGGGATATGATTTTCTATGGTTGCCATGGTTACAGACAAGAGGCGTAATATACCTACGAGAATGCCAACCATTAAAATTTATATTCATCTCATTGACACTTTCTCAGTTGGCACATTCAGACCCAGAAGTGCAATCTGGTTGCTCCAACAATTTTGGGCCAGTCACAGGCCATAAATATCACATGACTGGTCACTACAGAACTACGGAAACGATGACTTAATGATAATGCTAAAAGGCACTATAAGAATGCTAGTATAAAAAAAGACATTTTTATTTGTGTTCACGTTATATGTTGCTTGCAAAAGGGAAAACAGAATAGTCAATAGACCAAGAAGCTATTTTGAAACTCTTTTGCAAGAACCCACCAACCAGCCAAATCCTGACCTCCTTGTTATAGTGTACAGTGATTCAGGGAGGTCTGGTCAGAGTTCCAGTATTGTTTTGTTTTCAGATCTGAAACCCTGTGGTGTCCACCAACCATGCAGAGAAGATGACAGGGGGGATTGATTGACAGGTTCTCTCAGAAAGGTGCCCATGCACACTAATGAGGAGCACAAGCATTGAGAGAGACACAGATTTTACAATACAGGGGTTAGTCGGGTGCACCAGTGAAGATATGAAAAATAAAAGAGTTTCCAAACATCAAAAGTAAACCTTTGAGAATAAAGAAGACAAACTCATTTACAGATCAAGTTAATGAGGTATCGTGGCAATACTATGCAAGCTTGCAAAATACATGACGCCCCGCTGCCTCACTACAGAGAGAAAGCAAATGAACCGAACATTGTGCCAACAGCTTGGGCAGAGGCAAAGTAAAGTTATATGTGACCATTGAAGTCAGGACTTTGGAAGAAGCTGGGATGTCTCTGTAGGTAACATGCAGGAAGAGAAAGTAAGAGAGAGATACAGGCAGAGAGAGAGAGAGCTGGCGGTAAGGGACTGTACAGTACGGAGGTGGAGAGAGGTTGCTTGTTTTTGGAGTGGCAGTCAGGGCATACTGACATTTCTCTTGGATGTGCACTTTTTCAGAAGGCCCGCAGGGGAGACGGGGTTACCCGCGACGACCGCAGCAGACGAGGGCATAGCTGAATGCTGACACTAACAATAGGAGACAGAGCAGTAGATGTGACATAACCTATTACACTTTAATACCTGTCTAGAACAATCTACCTCTCTGTCTCACACACACAGAGAGACTACTCCACTTAAACTCAGATCATAGACTCCCTTTATATTCTTATTTACACACACACACAGTTTAAACTTCCTTCTCTCCATCACCCAGATTCATAAACACACTCAACCACACACACAAATCATCGGCTGTCACAGCTCCCAAATTTGTCATGACAGGTTTCGTAGAGTGACATTGGGTGTGTTACTCAGGGCTGAGTGTGTTACACAGTGTGGAAGAGGCCTATAACACACACACACTTCCCTAGCAAGCAGAGCTTTCAGCTGTGTATAAAGAGCCCTGGAGGAGTACGTGGGCAGAGATGAGCTTGTGTATGTGTCCCTGTAATACACATATGCTGCGTAATCAATACTGTATACGAGCGAAGCCCGTGTGCACTAAATAATGAGCCCTTTGTCAGTCGTGTAAGAATAAATAATTACCAACCGTAATACATTTATAATGACACATCACCAAGAATAAACATCACCTTGCACTACAATGAACAACACTATATGCATAACAGCAAAAACAACAAACATCAGTAATATGAGTATTATGTTATATGGAAGAACCTCATGACCTGTCAAAAACATGCAGGGAAGTAACTAGGAATTTTGGACTGCATTTTCACTGAATATTGCTCTAGGTCCCTGTTTACAAAAAAAAAGGAAAAGTTGTGGGGCCCTCCATGTATGTGGCACCTAGAATCATTCCCAACTTTCTCATTATTCACATCTCATTTGCTACGGCCCTCAGGTCACCTCTGGGTCACGAAGGAATTTCAAAGAAATAAGAAAT